>LNAR01002024.1:0-43266 GCA_001630585.1 Pseudogymnoascus sp. BL549 | reverse complement strand
GAACAGTCGGGGGATTGTGGACATTGCGTGGCTCTAGGGGCCAATTGGTTGTTCGTTTTTATTCGGATGGGTTTGGAGAAGAGAGTGAAGTTGCGGGAGACATTGTGGCTTTATGCTGTTGCCTGGGGGTAAGACATGGTTGCTGTGCTCTGTTGTGCGCGTGTATATTGAAGCATTGGAGGCCATCACCGCGGATCCGGCAGAATATGTCGAGGTTTGGGCGCAAGCTTGAAGGGGTTTAGTGTTCCCGCATCCCGCATTTTTCGTATGCTGGATGGCTTGGTGGTCTGTGCGGGAAATTCTGATCGATAACGAAACTTTTTGGTAAAGATAGCAAAAGCTAGACAGACCCCAGTTCTGCGGAACGATTTTACTCTACGAATAACGCCTTCTCTACAGCCCAAGCAAGAACAGGAGATTTGTCCTGTGGGAGAAGTAAAAATGGCCGACGATGGGATGCTCATGAATTTCGAGATTGGGGACGCACCACTCGTCGCGAAACCCGTGTTTAAAGGCGGGCGGTGGAAGGATCGGTTGACGGCACGGAAAGTTGCGAATCACAAGGAGTCTCGCAAGAACGGCGAGGGGCGAGGAGGCGAATCGAAGCGTCAGCCGGAGGGAGCAGGAGCGAATAGGGAGATTATACAGAATCCACGCTTCAGCGAGGCACAGGAGGAATACATTGGGCCCAACAGCGAGGCGAGGGGGCCGAAGAGACAGAAGGTGCAGGTGGATTACTATGGCGATGCGGGACGGCAGACGGCGCGGTTGACGACGGGGAAGCTGCCGCCGGGGAGTATTAGTATTGGGGGCGGTGGGAAGAAGACTTCGTTTGCGGATGGGCCGGGGTCGGGGCCGAAGAAGTCGTTCAATGATGGTGGGAAGCCGGCGCAGATTATATCGTCGCTTTTCACCTTCAACCCCTCGTCGAAAACCAAATTCGAGGATGAGGAGCCCAAGGAAGAGGTCGAGCCTGCGAAACCGTCTAATGCTCCGCTCTCCGATGAGGCGGCCTCGTTTACCACGCTGGGAATGTCGAGAAGACTGGCTGGACATCTGGCGACGAAGCTGGATATGAAGGCGCCGACGGCCATTCAGAAGGCTGCGGTGCCGCAGCTCATCGCGGAGGATAGCGATGCGTTTATACAGGCACAAACCGGTTCGGGAAAGACGTTGGCGTATCTGCTGCCGATCGTGGAGCGGATCATGGCTATTAGCGCTGCTGCTGAGGCGGAGGGTGTGCATGATAAGGGGAAGCAGATTCACCGCAACTCTGGACTCTTCGCTATTGTGCTTGCGCCGACAAGAGAGCTGTGTAAGCAGATTGCGGCCGTCCTGGATAAGCTGCTGCGTTGCGCGCCGTGGTTGGTTGGGACTACGGTTATTGGAGGAGAGAGCAAGCAGTCGGAGAAGGCGAGGTTGAGGAAGGGTGTTAATATTCTTATTGCTACGCCTGGTAGGCTGGCGGATCATCTGGATAATACGGAGGTTCTGGATGTGAGCACAGTCAGGTGGCTGGTGCTTGATGAGGGAGATCGACTGATGGAGCTGGGATTTGAGGAGGAGATCAAGGGCATTGTCGATAAGATTGCTTCGAGGGCACTCATCAATGATAGGTCAGGACGAGTCGGCAAGGGACAACTTCCAAGTCGTCGTGTCACAGTTTTGTGTTCGGCCACTATGAAGATGACGGTGCAGAAGTTGGGAGAGATCTCTCTCAAGGACGCCATGCATATCCAGGCCGACCCCTCCGACGAAGAGTTGGAGAAGAACAAGACGGACGGCACCGAGTCCACGGAGAACGGATTCTCGGCCCCTGCCCAACTTAAGCAGGAATACGGCATCGTGCCCGCCAAACTCCGCCTCGTCACACTCACAGCAGTTCTCAAGCGCGCCTTCGCTCGTCGCGGCTCAGTCATGAAAGCCATCGTCTTCATCTCCTGCGCCGACAGCGTCGACTTCCATTTCTCCCTCTTCTCGCGCCCTGAACTCACACCACCCCCCGTCTCCGGCACCAACACCGACGAGGCCAAGCCCGCCGTCGCCGTCATCCCCAAGAACGAACTCACCAAAGACACCATCGCCACCGGCGCCGCATTCTCCAACTCCACCAACGCCGTGACGCTCCATAAACTTCACGGCTCCCTCGCCCAGAACATCCGTACCGCGACTCTGAAGCACTTTTCCGAGTCCAAAGACCCCTGCGTCCTCGTCTGCACGGATGTCGCTTCGCGTGGTCTCGATCTCCCCAACGTCGACTTCGTTGTCGAATACGACCCCCCCTTCTCCTCTGACGACCACGTCCACAGAATCGGTCGTACCGCGCGTGCCGGTAAATCGGGTCGCTCGCTGATCTTCCTCCTCCCCGGCGCCGAAGAAGCTTACGTTCCCATCCTGTCCAAGCTGAGCCCTAACCTCTCCGCCAACACGGGCGAAGAGCTCATCCGCAAGGGCTTCGGCGGAACAGGCCACGAATGGGAGGAGCGCGCGACGGCGTGGCAGCTTGAGGTTGAGAAGTGGATCTTGGATTCGGCCAAGTACCTCGAGATGGCGAGGAGAGGGTACCAATCGCATATCCGCGCGTACGCCACGCACGTTGCAGCCGAGCGTGCAATTTTCGACATGAAGGAGCTGCACTTGGGTCATTTGGCCAAGGCATTCGGACTTCGTGATAAGCCAGGAAGTATCAAGGTTCCCGGCTTGCGACCAAAGGCGATGACACATGCGGATCGCAGTGTGGCGATGAGGAAGGCGAGGAGAGGCGATAATACGGATAGAGATGGGAATGAGAAGGCGCCGGAGGGCGAGCACGCGAGGAAGAAGAAGAAGGAGGAGAGGGAGAGGCCGAGGGATGTGAATGAGGATGATGCGGCGAAGAGGATGAAGAGGAAGATGATGGAGCATATGGGTGCTGCGTCGGAGTTCAATATCGGGTAGATTAGATTAGGAGGATATGTTGTTCAAATAGCATAGCGCAGCGTCGTTAGAAATCATGAATCGTATATACACGCGTTCTAGTATATTTCCCATAAACTAACTTTCCCGTCTTTGCTCCCAGCTGCCACCCAGTGCGTCTGGGTGGCCTGTTGTATCCTTCTCTCTTTCGGCGATATCGCCAACGCCGCCCGTTTCGGAGCTGCAACCAGCGCAGTCTGGCCCCCTGAAGATTCTGCCTTTTCTTTATCTACTTTCGATTTTCCCTCATCAGCCCCCTCCTCTTGTACGTCTATGACCTCCGCGAACGCAACAGCAAAACACCCATCCTTATGCCACTTCAGCACCGCCAACTCCTTCAAGCTCGCCACGCTATAAACCCGCACCTTGGTATCCCACCCGGCAGTAGCAAATATTTTCCCATCACTCCTGATCCGCAAGCTCTGCTGGCCAGAGTGCTTCGTCTGCACTACTTTCAGAGGCTTGGTAACGATCTCCGGTTTTGCGGGCGGTTTTGGTGGTTTTGCTGATGAGGCCGACGGGGACCCAGCGAACATGCCGGAGAGGAGCGAGGGATTCTTGACTTGGGTCTTCTGCACTGCAGGCCCCTGCTGCGGCTGGGCTGGGGTCAGTGGGGGAGATAAGGAGGAAAGGGGGTGCTTGGCGATTATTCCATCGGCGCCGCTGGTGATGAAGGATGCCATGTTCAGGGTAACGGCGAGGGAGAGGATAGGTTGTGAATGAGGCTGTGAGAGGTAGAGTCTGCACCAGCCGATGGCTGGGACATCCTGCACGACCATTGCATGACCGCTCTCGTAGCCAACAATGAGGGTGGGGCGTGAGGATAGGTAGAGGATGGAGACGGACATGACCATGCCGGTGTTGGTGGCTTTGTCTCCGGGAATTGTGATTAGGCGCTTTTGGGAGGGAAGGTGGAATATATCGACCTAGGAATGTTAATTGTGGTGGATGGAGGGTTGTGGTGAATACTAACGGCCTCGGAGCTCAGGGCGTTCGGGACGGCAATGAGAAGGTCATCTTGAGTTGGCGAGGGGGCGATCTCACTTCCGATAGGCCCAGGAAGTTGCTGTGCAATGCAGTGACCAAACGAGCAAAAGTTCAGCGAGTTGACGTCTAGGACATAAAGCAGCCATGGTTGCTTTCTTGGTGTCGTTGGGTCCTCGACGGGGAGGGTTGTGCTCAGGTTGGCCTCGTCCTCTTCCGAGAACTTCCAAACGATAAGCTTATTGTCCTTGCCATGCCTTCAAAACTATTAGTAACCTTGCATATAACACAGAGGAATACACAAGAGAAGATGTCGTATATTTGAAAATTGTGCTCACGTGATTAATTTATCTGCTCCCCATTGAGCGACGCCGAGGATGGCGGCCTCATGTGCCCTCCACACGGCCGTTGGTCTTCGTGAGGCTAGACCCCAGAGGACGATCCATCCGTCAGCATCACCAGTTACGAGGCGGGTGTTTCCTCTTATGAACTGCGTCGAATGGATCTGCGCCGCATGGCCGCGGAAGATATATGTCGCTTCCGGAGGCGGCTGTGAGTGCGACATATGTTGAGTTTGTAGAGTCTAACTTGGACCGTTTGAGGGTTGATGGGCGGGCCGCCTTCGTCTATTTCATACTACCACAAGCCACGGCGTATGGCGGCAGACTGCGCGGCAACAATGCCGGAAATGCACAACCACAATACCGACAGCTTCGCACCTGCGTGTACCATACAATAGTTCTCCGTACACTAGGCTATATGGCCCAGGCACCAATTGCGCATCTATCAACCCGATTATCTTATCGCGCATCTCCGCAAGTCAACAGTACTGGAACCCCTTCAGGAATATATTCCTAAACAAAGAGTGTCACCGAGCGACCCCAGTATCGCATGCACCAGACGCATCCCCTGCTATCTCACATGCAAATGCTCGTGCGACGATAAGGCGCAACGCGACATAGATCGCAGATAACAGACAGTTTTTGGCCGCTTATGACTTCACGGATCGCAAACTCGCTGCCAACCGACCAGCACCTCCGGCTTGCGCGCCGCTGGGTCCAATTGCCCCGTTCGATTCATTGGATTCGACAACCTCTGCGATAAACCCGAAGCACCCGCCTCCGCCTGTTCAGGCGCGGCACTGTCGAGCCGGCGCCCACCTGGCAGCCCCCAATCCCCTTACAATCGAGGAGAAGCAGGGCCAGCCCATTCTGCGCCTCCGCACATACACATGACGGCTTTGGACTCTCCCGGGTCGGCCGTGGCTACTGGCGAAAGCTCAGCTGCTGGCCCAATTAAACCGAGGAGAGTGAGGACTGGGTGTTTGACATGCAGGGAACGGCATTTGAAATGCGATGAAGGATTGCCGCATTGCCAGAACTGCAAGAAGTCGGGGAAAACATGCAGGCGTGGGATGAAACTCAACTTCCACTGGATGGATGTTAGAGACCCGGCAATCCTTCCGCCCACGGCGGATTGGTCTGGTGCGTAATCTTTCGGGGGATTCTAGAACCAGAGCTGACATTATGTGAAGTCCAATTCCAAGACGAATCGCGACTCATTGCATCGGAGTACAAAGGAGGCCTCAGCCAATACAGCGCAATACAGACAGCCACAGCTACGCCTTCCCACGAATCTGTTCCGGAGTTTAATATTCCAATTGACCCGAATATCACAATGCACAACAACCAAAACCCGATGATACAAACAGGAGTCCCAGGGTTATATCCGGAGAGCAGGGGTATTGGCAAACATGGCTACCCGCCGCAGGAAGATAACCGTCACCTTAACCCCCATGCGAATAACGAGGTTTCATATATGCCTTCAGTGGCGCAGCCGTCATATGGGAACCCGGAGGCCATGCTCACGCCTCCAGATGTTGCTAGGGGATATCTCAGCGACCCGCAGGAGGTTCTCCTCATGCAAGTGTTCGTAGAAGAAGTTGGGTTGTGGATGGATAGTATGGACAAGATGAAGCACTTTTCTCGACTCCTGCCTTTCCATGCTCTCCAAGAACCAATGCTGCTAAATGCCTTCCTTGCCTGCGGTGCGCGGCATCTCTCACTCGTCAATACCCTATATAATGAAGACAAGGCGCTTTTCTATTACGATACCGCAACCACACTACTATTACGAGCACTACAAAACCCAGATCGAGATACGGTAGTCTGTGCAACTTCGGCAGTTATTCTCAACGTCTATGAGATCATGTCTGAGCGTGCGGCTCAACGCATGAATCACATTGCTGGCGCTAGAGCTCTAATCAAAGAATGCGGTTGGAATGCTCGGTCAACTGGTATCGGTGCCGCCTGTTTTTGGGTCAATGTCGCCATGGAGCTGTTACAATGCCTACACTTCAACTGGCAAGTGGCGTGGGAACCGGACCAGTGGGGTGTGGATATGGACTTTTCGCAAGGGCGAGAAGGGGGAAGTGAAGAACTCTGGACACACCGGATGGTATATATCACGGGGAAGGTTTCAAATTTCAGGGCAGCAACCCCGAAATATTCAGAGGCAACCGCCCATGAAGAACAATTGAGGCAGCAAAGGCGGTATGCGGAGTGGCAAGACTTGAAGAACCTCTGTGACAACTGGAATCAAAGCGTGCCACGAACTATGCACCCTGTCGGATTTTTGTTTCCCCATCAAACGTCATCGAAGTCACTGTTTCCCGAAGTCTGGTAAGCCATACTGACCTCTACTATCTCATAATGATTGATGCTGATATCTCACAGGCTACTTAAACGATCCGCAATCACCGGCCGACTATTCTATCACACTGCAATGTGCGTCGTAGCACAGAACAACCCCATGTTTCCAATACCCAACCCCGAGATGGCGAGTCTCCTTCAGGACCATGCACACCAAATATGTGGTATTGTAGCCCACGTCAAAGATAGAGGCGTTGCCTCAATAGCATTGCGGTCACTGGCCCTGGCAGGAGAAACGCTCGTACAGCGCGACGAGCAAGAGGAGGTAATACGCATATTCGAGAAAGTACAGAAGGAGACCGGATGGAATGTGACATACGTTATGAAAGAACTCCGCGATAAATGGGGTTGGATTTCAGAAGAGCAGTTGCTAAGGGACCAAATGGCTTTCAACCAATTTGCTCCGAATGCTGGGGTTGCGGCGAATACAAATATGTCGACAGCGGCACAGGGCCTACAGGCTGGGCAGCAGCAGCAACAGCAACCGCAACCGCAACCGCAACCGCAATCGCAATCGCAACAGCCACCAAAGATGATTGGAGGTATACTGAACCCATTGCTTGCCAGAGCAGACTTCTCGTTGCCGAATCATCCATATCAGGCGTATTATCAGCCGCCGAGAGTTCATGATTTACAGGGGCAAGGTCAATATGGGCAGAATTACTTTTGAGGCGACCTGGTTGGTACTGGCGACAGTATGGCGGACAAGTAATTGTCGGAGAACTATAATAAGATCGAGGAGGAGGCGTTATGATTCAACGAAGGTGTATTTAGTATGGCATCTTGTGTAAATAGGTTGACAGGCGTCTGGAATGGAGCGGGCGTCCACATCGGCGGGAATTATTTGTTAACTCTGAAGGTTCAGAGCGCTAGAGAGATGGCGAACAATAGTTGGGGGATTTGGAGTATTATACTATTAGGGGGGATATAAAGATATGCGGGTGAATATCACATAGTATACGCAACTAATATATTTGTCGGGGGGCACCTTCCACAAGCAATCACAACGAACCTACCCACACACCCATACTTCAAAAATATACGTGCCGAACGACCTTATACTACCTCCTCCGGTGATAACTATCACTGACATTCGTTCCATGTTTCTCTACGATCTCTTCCTTATTGCCTCCTTTCTCGTATCAACCATATTTTGGTGCCACCTTACCACCGTCCGTCCTAGGACAATATGCGACGTCCCGGAGGCCCAATGGAGGAACCGCAGGTACTGGCTCCAGTAATAAGACTCGATCCAGTGGCACCAGCCACGGGTCTTGCAAATGAGGAGTCTGACCTGTCCTCTCAGTCTTATGCATGCCTCGATATCATATCTTTTGATAACTTCGTGCCCCCGCGACTCAAGCACTTCGACGGAATCCATGAAGGGCGCAATGAACAAGAGGGTGACGGAGAGGGCCTGACTGTATTCACCGAGTTGCCTACGCCGATACGTGAAGAACCTATTCAGCTTGAGACACCTACCAAAGCCCGTTCCAAAACCCTCAGAATAATCGATGTTTGGGGGAAGTCCTCTGGCCCCCGGAACTCAAAGCCTGCTACGGAAGATACCAGCAAAGGAAACACAAGCAAATCTGATTCCAAGGACCTTCAACTGGTTACCAGCTCTACGGATAGAGAAACGCAGCAGGTGCAAGGAGAATATTCCTTTGAAAGCGGCGGCAGACCTGATCTCACACGCTCTATGCTTTATAACTGGCATTTACTCCGAATGGACAATATACGAATCCTGGATCCGCTCTGGGAAGGTTTCCAAGGCTCTGTTAATGACTACGAACTCCTCAAACTTCTGACGCAAACGCATGAGTACCAACGCTGGTGGCTGATTCTTGTTGACGACTTCGCCTGTCCCCAGTGTGTTGAAGCACTTCGTCTCCAACGGATGCACCCAAGAGTACGCAGTTTTAAATTCACGAGACATAAGGAATTACAAGCTGACGTTCATTGATAGTCTCTGCATAAAGCTATAAAGAGTCTGAAGTCCAAGTGTACCAGACATGCTCATTGTGATGGCGGCCTTTGCAAAGTCATGTGCACTCACGCACATCGTGATTGCAACAAGGTAGCCAACAAAGCCATTCCTGACAAAAAGCACTCTAACACAATGAAAGGTTACTCAGTTCTTCTCCAGGCTAGGTAGAGAGAACGCAAACCGCATGAGAAACATCGTCTTTGAAACTCGAGATGACCTGCTCCCTGATGCCGATGTCCTTGTCTCAGTCGCCCACAATGTCGGACGCTACTTTCCTGACGTTCAGAATCTCGAGATCAATTTCCACTTTGGCGGCAGGTATCTTGACCGTGAAGTCTGGACTCGGATCTTGTGCGCCTGCAGCCGCTTGGAACACTATCTGCCAAAAGGCCAGCACTTGCGCATCAGGGGCATTGAGAAGCATACAGAGATGCAGAACGACTGGACCAGAAAGGGTAGGAAGTGGCACGAATAGGGAATTTGAACAGGGGCCATAAATGGGAATGGGGGTGACAAAGTTCAGAAATACATTACTTGATATCCTACAAATCGAGAATATTCAGCGATTTCTCATTTTTAGTAGACATGCATGGGTGATGATTAATAAGCCGCGGTCTCTGCAGATTATATGCAGATATAATCATGACAGACGGATTAGTAAATGTACTTCGGGGAGACACGGGGATTGTGATTGGTGAGGGGTGATCGCAAATCGCTGACAGCCTCGCGTAGTCACGTCATACAATGTGTAAGGCTGTGGAGTCTGGGCGCTCAGGATTGTTGCTATAAACCCCGCCTTCCCTTCGCATCTATACTCATAACGTTCTACAAGACACTCACTGGCCTTTCATGCTACTTTCCAGAGCGAAGTTACTTGTAACTCCCAATCTCACATCTTCAGCAAGGCTGTTCAGTACTTCACCAAGCTTCGCCATGGTACGTCATTTGGAGCTTTTGAGGATTTCTTGGACGGCTAGAGTTAATAATATATACAGGCACAAAAAATTACCAATTGGGTTGACCCAAAGGATAAGTCGGGAGAGTTCAAGCGTGGAGCTTCGGTCTTCCGGAATCACATTTCTAGAGAAGCAGGCGCCGAGTTCCCTGCCGAGAAGGGGCGCTACCATCTCTATGTTTCGTATGCTTGCCCTTGGGGTATGTACTAGCTCTTTGTCATTTGATCGAATTTGTTGCTAACATATGCTAGCACACCGGGCATTGATTGTAAGGAAGTTGAAGGGGCTAGAGGACATTGTCCCATTTACTGCTGTGCACTGGCACATGGGTGAAAACGGTAAGTTTTAAAAGGTGGATCCATGAGAGCCCGAACTGATATAATCAGGCTGGCGATTCGCTACATCTGAAGACGAGGACGCTCCAGGAGAGAACGTGCATCCAGACCCTGTAAAGGGCCACGAGAAGTACACCCACCTCCGCCAGATCTACTTCTCGGTGGACCCCGATTATACAGGTCGTTTCACGGTTCCCACGCTCTACGACACTGTCCAGAACAAGATTGTGAGCAACGAGTCTGCAGACATCATCCGCATGTTCTACACCGAGTTTGATGACCTGCTGCCACAAAAATACAAAGATGTTGTGCTCTTCCCCAAGGATCTTCAGGCCAAGATCGAGGAAACGAATGGCTGGACATACGACCTCATCAACAACGGCGTCTACAAGTCTGGTTTTGCCACAACCCCAGAAGCGTACGAGAAGAACGTTCTTGCTCTGTTTGAGGCGCTGGATCGGGTTGAGAAGCACCTCGAGAGCAGCCCAGGACCGTTCTACTGGGGCGATAAGGTCACAGAGGGTGATGTGAGACTGTACACCACCATCGTGAGATTCGATCCAGTGTATGTTCAGCACTTCAAGACGAACATCCGCGACATCAGGAGTGGATATCCTGCCATCCACAAATGGCTGAGGAACCTGTATTGGAATGTGCCTGCGTTCGGAGAGACTACGCAGTTCGAGCATGTGAGTTATTGCCCTTATACATAGATAATATTGTCATAATACTGATGCCATACAGATCAAGAGGCATTACACGAAGAGCCACCCTCAAATTAACCCATTTGGAATTACGCCTGTGGGACCATTGCCAAATATTCTGAAGGCAGATGAGGAGGTCAGATCCGCTTCTAAGTAATAGAGCATACTATAAATTGCTAAGAAAATATTATTCTGTGATCAAAATTTATTATAAGTATATTTATGAGATGATTTATTTAATGTTTTTATTCGTTGGTGATTTTATTGCAATGTTGTTTATATATATATTTTTGAGAATAAAAAGCCACTTAATTTTACCATGATTCAGACAATACAAACATCACAACAGGATACGATATTACAGAGGTTTTATTTATTCATACTCCTGCTTACAGGCCCATAGTTTCCACTTCGTATCATACAAACTCCCAGGACCAAACCTCATACCTCAAACCTCAAACTTACAACGTCTGTCTGATCTTGATGTCTTGGAACCTCCTCAGCCATGGTGTATCCGCATACTTCCTCTCAATCGAGAACCATCTCGCAATGAACTCAGGATCATTCAACTTCCACTGGTCATCGTGCACTTCATCTTGGCTTGCTTCCCAGAATCGAAGAAAAACCTGCTTCTCGTATCTTTCGGGGACGAGATCTTCGAGTGCCACCACGTTGCCCTCTTCGTCAAATGGGAGAGTAAAGCTATGAAAGTCAGAATTTGCTGCTTGAGTTTCAGTTTCCCCATTTCAGCAACTGTCGTGGAAGTAATACGAGAAGAGAGTCTACTCACAGAATCATACCTAGAACGCCATCGAAATTTGGTCTGATGTATTTGTACACGGGAAGATCAATATCCCTGGGCAATGGTTTCAACGGAGTTGCACGTGGTATCGGGAGCCATTGTTCGCGAATGACACCTCCAATTTCGATAATGTTCGCCATACAGTAATTGAGGATTTCATTCTGTTGTTGTGCATCAAGGGTGAGATTGATAATCTTGAGCTGTAATTGTAAATAATGCCAGGTCGCGTTCGAGAAGTGGAAATACTTACTTCGTAGTGATCTTCTTGGGCAATATTGATTGATTTGTGCAGCTGTATCTTTGGAGGGGCCATGTTGACATTCGCCGGCCAAAGGGGCTCTCCTTGACTGTGCCTGGCTGAGTCTTTTATGAGGGAGTAATTCGTGGTGAATAGATCTCCGACTATGACCGAGTCTCCTGTGCTGGATTGAGCTTTGAGCTTGGGTGGGTTTTTGGAAGTTGCGAATAACGATCACAACAAGACAATAGGAGGTCAAACAACGTGAGCGTACTCCAAATTAAGTAACGTAACTTCATATTATATTTTCAAAGCATGTACTCAAATTTTCTACTTACATCTCTCGTGGCATTTTCACCGACGAGATTGTCTTCTTCCTCCTTATCCACTTCTACATACCCCACGCCACTCTGCATCTCATTCCTTCTATTCTTCCTTGAAAGATAGAATCGTAGAATAATCGCCAAAGTGGCAACCACCACCATTGCTCCTGAGCAACCAGCCATCCCGCGGGTATAATAAGGAGCATCCACATCGGGATACATTCTTGTCCCGATCAGTGGCCCACACTGCCCTACAAGCTGCAACATGGCAAATCCAGCGCCCTGCTTACTTTCAGACTCTTGGTTATTGATTGACCAAGTTATCACGATGGTAATAACGCTGAAAAATCCAATCGCGGCAGGATATATAGCAGCATAGCGCCACCAGACTCCCAAGCCGAATCTCTCTGCAAAAGCAAGCACCAGATATCCCGAACAGGAGAAGAGCGCATGGAAGATAACAAAGGTCGAGCGCGACTGTACGCGATCTGAGAGATAGGCAGTTAAAATAACAACGAAAAATGACATTAGATAAGGAGGGGCAGAAAGAGCTTGCGACACGACAGAGGAGTGGCCCATAGATCGAATGATGATAGGTAAAAATACAGGCATCGACGAGAACGCCATGTTGGTGAAGAAGAACATGAAAGCGGTCAGGTAGGCCTTTGGATCCAATATTGTCTCCAGGACTTCTCGCCACTTCAGTCCGCCCTTGGTCGCTGCGCCTCCCTGGCGACGACGTAGGCGTAATCGGGCGACCTTTCTCTCTCGCGCGTTCAGGTACTTCGCTTTTGCTGGTCCGTCTGGGATAACGTGCCAGGCGATCACGGACACAATGACACTTGGGAATCCCTCAACGAGGAATAACAGGCGCCACGGCGCAATAGGGCCATTTTCTCCTAGTTTCAGAATTGCCCATGCTAGAGCACTGGCGAATGAGGTGGCCAGAGGAGCGGCACTTATGAACAGTCCAGTCCGCAAAGCCAACTCTTCTTTCCTGTAAAAGAAGGAAAGGAAGTATGGAATTCCAGTAAATCCAGCTTCGCCGATCCCAAGTAATAATCGTAGTATTACGGAGGTGGCGAACGAAGTTGACAGAGCTTGGAGAGAAGCGATAATCCCCCAAGACATGACGATAACGGAAACGTATATGTGTGCTGGTACAATTTTCCAAAGTAAAGACATCCACTCGAACATGATATATGTGATATAAAACGACGTGAGGATCCATTCGTATTGGTCCGAATGAAGATTCAGATCAACATCCATTCCTGCGATTCGAGCATTGCCTATATCTTTGGGTCCGTCAGCCACTGTCAATATAGCTGGGCGCGGGATACGCACTTGATCGATCCAGAAAACTCAACATGTACAGTAGTGCTACAAACAATACTAGCCTCTTGTCGAACTTCCTAACCACTGCGCGCTCCTCATCTGGCGTGTACAATTGAAATGATTGTGTTGACGAGGCGCTGCCTCGGCGCCGGGGCGCAAAGCTGCCATCGTCGCCGGTTCGAAGAGGTGTTTCGAAATCTGCCTCTTTATCTTGAGGCTGGAGTTCTATGCTCTCGTGCCCATCGTAATCGTTGTCGAAATCTGAATCTCCCGAGTCGGGTTCTGGGGTCAATCGATTCGCGCGGGAACTGGAGCTGGAATCCGAAGGCAGAACGTCACTTCGAGCCCGTGATTTATCGCCGAGATGTGGCGCCTGAGAGAAGCTTGAGGCCATTATGAGCCATCAGGATTGTTGGGCTTCAAACAACAGAATATGTTGATTCAATTCATATTTGTCGGTCCGTAGCCTCACCACCATCGTGGCCCTGAGCCGAAATGCGGTTGGTTCAAGCTATGACGGGAGCAGTGGAGACACTTGAAGGGTTGGCGTGGGGTACTCGCAAGGGTGCGCCGACCCACAAAGTGCCATAGCTGGACCACATATCGCCACATATCGATCTCACACAGGCTTCACATCTGTGCTGCGCGAACAAACATCAAAATCTAGAACATTTTCCGAGAATCAAATTCGAGCAGAATGAATATATTTATTGAACTGTTTGAACTATCTAAGCTACGTCTACCCATGTAGGTCACTTGGGTGTGAAAGGGCTCTTGCGTTTTTGGCAATTTCAGGCCCTTCACCTGCATCGTGCGACAGTATGTATTTTGGCGCAGATGCCAACTCTGACTGGGGAGGAACAAAGTTGGCACCCATTGCCTGAATGAATCGAATGTGACGGAGAAAGAAAGAACAGAAGGGAAAGGTCTGGAAGAGAGGATCTGGAAGAGAGGATCTGGAGGGAAGGATCTGGGAGTTGGAAGAGGGAGGCGAGAGGGGAATCTGAAGGGCATTTGAACTTTCAAAGCAACCTCCACTCATGTAGATCACTTGGGCGTGAAGGGCTCTTGCGTATTTGGCAATTTCAGGCCCTTCACCCCGCACCGTGTGACAGTATTCGTATTGGCTGTGGATGCCAGCTCAGACTGGGATGGGAGACCACAGTCGAGTTGGCACCCGTTGCCTTTGTACGGGTCGTCCGTGAAGAGGAAAGAAAAAAGAAGAAGAAGGAAGAAGGGCTTGAGGGGGTAGGAGGGGGGGTATTTATACTTCTGGGTCTGTGACTCCAGATCACTCAAGCGCGCTAATCACCAAATAAGCGCGACTCTCACGAGACGACGCCATTCGCCGATTAAAGACAAGCGAATCAACATGGACAGATTAGGCAATGCAAACACTGCAAACTTTCGCTAGTGCCTGAACAGTTTTGGAAGCGGTGCAAACAGTGCAAACGTCTGTCTAGCCCTGTGCATGCCCAGAAAGAGGCTTGGACCGTACCTTCCGTGTGTAGTTTTGCATCAAGAGAGTGATAACTACGGCGTTCTTTCATGGTATTCGTTGGAGCATTCTGCTTTATTGTTTATTTAATGATTTGATTGGCTGATATGGTAGCCATTATCATGCACTATATACCCCATATCTGATTCCATCGTCTACTATCACCATCCAATGGTCCATCCAATCTTCCAAACCTCGGTGGCGTTCCAGACGATGATTCTGGCAAGCATACCCACTCCCGAACACAGCCAGGGATCTCCTCTCGGACATGGCTAATACACAGAAGAGCCTGTTCAGGGCCTAATCCTCCAACAGCAACGTTGCCTTTCCGTGAGGCGTCGGATTCAACAACCTCACGCAAACCATCCTTCCACTGGAACGTTTTGGTCTCTCCATGAGCGAGGAAGAGCATACATTTATCTCGCACATTCTCATCCATACCACCGAAGGATTCATCCAAAATAACAAGGTCTGGCTTCTTGATTATGGCACGTAAGAATAGAGCGACGCGCTGCGAGGAGAACGGTAGCTGATGGAAGAGGTATTCACTCGCCCATGCGGTTGAACCGTTAGATACCTGTGGAGTATCACTTGCGGCAGCACCAGGCCGCAACTCATGTTCGAACCACTTGAGACAAGCTTCGACAGCTGCGACGGCTTCCTTGTCCAATTTTGCAATTCCCAAAAACGTTTCCGACCAAGCATTTTCCAGCGTTTGCCGAAGCGTCAGAGTACGTGGGATAAAATGGTGTATCTCGGGCGAAGAGTGGCCGATTCGTGCCTGAATGTCAAAGATGGATATTCCGGGTTTGCCTGGTTCAGGGAGACGAGACCGCCCAAACAACTTCACGGGCTGTGAGTATGTCTGAGGGTGGTCGGAGCAAATTAGAGAAAGAATAGTGGTTTTACCACTTCCATTGGCACCGATGATGCCCCATCGCTGGCCTCGCCTGACTTTCCAATGGAGACCTTTCTGGGGTTTGCCATCCACATCTTGTGTCCAGTTGCCAAGGACAACCTTTGAGCCATACGCGACACGGACACCGTCCATATCAACCAAAACTTCTCCTGTTTCTGCTTCCTTCGATTCCTCCATGTTGTCTCCTCGAGTAGATGAGAGAGTTGGCGTTGAGCTCTCTGGCTCCACAATCCCCCGATCGGTGAGTGACCGCCCAATTTCATGGAGGGACTGAACTGGGATGTTGACGGCCCTGCCACTTTTTGCTTTAATATCACTCAAGACCTCTTCTTTCGGACCCTTGAAAGCCACCTCGCATTCTGGGCGGAGATACATAAGATGCGTAATCCAATCCGGGATTGGATCTTGAGGTCTCAAGGAGAGAACGAGACGGGGATCATTTGCCTTCGCGAGTCCATGTAGCAGCGGGCTGAGAGACATCAGCGTCGGTGGGTCGAGGCCCATGAGTGGTTCGTCCAAGAGCAGAACTTCCGGCTTTCCAAGGAGCGCCCTCGCAATCTTGGCCCTCCTAGTCTGACCATTAGACAGGTTTGACACTGGCATATCGATAAGGTCTCCAAGTCTCAAATCTTTTATGACTCTCTGCAGAGACACCTCGTCAACGGTTTTTGCCTTATCTTCTTCTGAAGGATTCAGCTCAGTCTTGCCCTGGAGATAATTTAGGACTGTCCAGTCTGTGGCCTCTCGGTGAGCCTCGTATCTCGCGCTGAGGTACGCCCCTCTGGTATCCTGTCCCGATAAAACTCCCTGCTCACCACCAAAACCGACATACTGTATGGCTATACTTGGTATGCGCAATTCGTGATCCTTCTGATTTATCTCTTCGGAGTTAAGGTACGGATATGACCGAGCGGTAGGTGGAAAGGATAAATACAGTCCTCTCAAAATCTGTAGAAATGTAGTTTTTCCGGAAGATGACGGCCCCAATATTGCCCAGTAATGAGGATCTTGTGGAAATGATGGCAATTCAAAAGTTAAATCCTTGAATAATGCTGGATTGGCTTGTTTCGCAGCCAGGGAGGATGGATGGTGACGGTAGAAAGTGCCATTTTTAATTTGTATAATGGCCGGTTTAGAAGTCGCGGAGCTGTAGCTTCGTGATAATATCCTATTATAAGGACCTTTTATCTTAATTAACCTCATGGCTCATAATTGTGAAAGATCAATATCATGGAGGTATGACTCCCTCGGGGGATGAGCTCCAGACCAGGGTCCACATATCGCTTAGCGCGTCTATGCGTTGCGTCGTCGTTCGCGCTTACACGTCCGCCTCGCAGCCTGGAGCTTCCATCAGTCAACCCAACATCAAAACAGCTATCAATCAACGACACCACCCTCCGAACCGTATACAAATCAAAAGAACACGCTACCTGACATAATATAATCACATCCGCAGCTATGGTAAATAACCACCCTCCACCCTCAACCCTCCGTTCGATCTCCCTCACGTCACCAAGGTAGACTTCACCAGGACCTCACAACTAACTCCCATCAGTCTATGCGCATCGCCCCGGCCTCCGGCCACTCATCCCTCCACTCCCACCTCACCGCCAAATCTGCCGGCGCCCCCTCCGCCCCAGGTCTCCACGACACCCTCCGCGCCGGCGTCGGCCCAACCACCCACGGCGGCTCCGAAACCCTCCAGCTCGACTCGTCGCACCCCCTCGAATCACGTCTGGCGCAATGGACCGCAACACAGGACAGCCTGAAGCTTGAGGGTCTGAGGAGGACATTCGGCATGGCGGAGCCGATTCGCAGGGGCATGGAGCTCAAGATCACCAGAGATGGAGAGTGGCGCCCGTTGGTGCTGGGAGGCGGACAGCCGAGTGTTCATGAGGATATTCTGTCGGGAAGGGATACGGGGTGCACGTGGGAGGATGTTTTCCAGGGTACGGAGATGAGGGGTGTACAGGGCTTCCATGAGGAGTTGGAGACGAAGGTTAGGATGGGACAGCAGTAGATGGAGTTTGAGAGGAGAGGTTGTACGAATAGCCTGGTGGATGGATGGAGCTACATGGTATTTGCAAAAAGCATTAGCAATGGTTTTCTAAGTAAAGATAAGAATGCAAAGAGTCACAAATACATTTCCAGTCACAAGAAGAAAGAGCAAGTCATAGCGAGTGACAGAAACATGAGAAAATGACCTGCTTGTCTATCATATTGAACATGATTCATTGAAGAATGAGTTCGCTGTGCCTTTGTAACACCCCACGGACCTTTCCGCCCCCATACCTGTACAAATTTCGGAGATCAAATGAAAAACAATTCCCTGTGCCTGTGCTAAAACGAAGTGGCGGCGCCCCATGATGCTGAAGAAAAATCTCCCTGCGGTGCCATATGTGTCCGCTAATCGGGAACCAGAACGCCTGTACAGTCCCATCCATGTATCATCCCCGGCCCTGTGGTATAAAGAATTGGTCGTTGCCGCCTCACACCCGCTAGGGGGGCTAGAGGCAGAACTCGGGAGAGAATGGAGAGGCAGAATCCTCTTGTTGTATGGTGTCGTTATATCGCATTAAATGCTCGCATGTCGGATTAATACTCCTGACTTCGTCGTCGCGTTTTCATAGAATGACACAGCGTCCACATCCAGCCGTTGGCTCCGGTCGATCATGCTGTCTGGCCTCCGCCCTCTTCCGCTCCGTCTCCTCCTCATCCACTATGTCCTGAGGCCGCACCGTCATATGTACAACATTAGTCGCATGCTCGTTGAATCTGCAATCTATTGATTGGGTTAGCCTGAAACCCTGTCACCCGGTTGGGCTGGGATTGCTTCCATACCTTTCAGCGGCACATTGTCATTCAACAATCGCCCAAAATATATCAAGCGGATGCTGCTGGGACTCGTAGGCTTAGCATCCCATTCGTCCCTCCATTCCTTCAGGATCAGCTCCTTCAACATAATTACGCTGATGCTGTATGGGTCCTTCTTGCCACTCTCCGTCACGCCCGGGATAGTCATCTGCCGTTTCGACAAATACCGCTCGTCCACCCTGTATCCATGTCGTGCTCCAGACGTCAGAAGCAGCATGATATTGCAGACCGGATTCGCCACATCCGTCGACGGCGACACGGTGCTGGACAGCGGTTGACCCTCATCTGTTCCTGTCTCGCCCGTGTTTGAATCGACAGATAGCGGCGCCGAGCCGCCGCTGGCCTCCTTACTCTTCTCCTCGCTGTCAATGGCAGTAGAGTCCTCTGACGACTGCATCGCTTCGCGGGCCTCGTTCACGGTGGTCGACGGTGCTAGTTCTTGTGGCGCTACAGCGACGGGCGGCTGCACTGGGGTCTCCTCCATCTCCCTGTTAACCATACTGGACATAGCAGGCAGCGGTCCAAATGGCGTCGGGATGTTCTTGGTGATGTCTGTTGTGACACTGCTCGTGCTTCTGGTCAGGTCGTCCAGCTCCAGAGTGGCATTTGGACGTTGCCCCAGTGGTCGGGGATCGGACCCAGTGACGGGGCCTGAGACTTGGCGAGGGTGAAGCGACTCCATTGGTGGCTAGCCCACGTAGAGTGCTATTGTAGACCACTATGTAGACCACTATATGTGAGTGTAGGGATTTTGTCACAGAGCTACGAAGCAAGTGTACAGTTAGTGTCCTGCGATAGTCGAATGAAATGCTTCGTATCGTCGAATATATGGTAAGGCGTGTACATGTACTTTATAGTAGCACATCAATCTACAGTGGTAAGTGGGTATGGATATGTGTCAGTCAGGGAGATGTTGCAGAAGAGTACAAAGAGTTCCAGTACGTTGCCACGCCTGAAACCTTGTACCTCTATTTGCAATGACGGAGCCAGGGAAAACATGGCCCAAGTCACCCAACGTCACAAATAGACACATACACGTTGTTGTACACATACAAACAGTCAAATCGCTGAGATACGGTCTGCAGTTTCATAACCTACTGCAATCAAAGCTGCATATTCCTAAAGGAATCCAGTGTGCATCCCATCTTGCTCACCGCGCGCGATAAGGTTCGCTGCCTTGCTTTCTTTCACACGTGCAGCATATATTCTCTCAGATAGAAGGATTATTGCGTGCCAACTTGTTTCCAGACGGTTCCTGATTGGCTTCAGAGTTATCTTGGTAACTATAATGCGCTTTTGGGGGGCAGGCGATTTCGGCATTTGGGTTCTTGCCACCGGCAGCCCGGAAGCATAGGCATTAGTACGCAAGCCTTGCTGATTACGGGATAATTTCAGGGTCTTCGCAAGGGATATGCTAGACATGGTCGCGTGTTGGAAAAACTTGCATTCTTCTGATCTGAGTCTATCTACTTGACAAATAACGTAGCGTTTTCATTTCCTCGTGCATGTTCACGTAATCATCCACCACCCAAGACAACCTTCAACATCGATCTATGGCAGGCACAATGCGGCCCTAATTGCCCATCTTCATCATGATATAAGGAACCTCAACATCCTCTCCGCTCTCATCGTCAGCGCAGATCTCAAAGATGACGTTCTTCTGGTGTTCGGGGACTGCCTTCTTGGATATCTGGGCCACAAGCTCACTGAGCTTCAACTGATAGCGGTCCTTCAGCTTCGCAGGCGGGAAGAAGCTGGCATAGAGCAGGCTAACACCAGAGCTCAGCATTGTAATATCAAGACCCTTCGCCTTGAACATGTCAATGAGCTCCCTAAGAGTGATATTGTCAACCTCGAACCTATCCCACAGCTTGTCAACAGTGACATCTCCATTTGGCCCCTTGTAAGAACCCTTTGGACTTGCGATCGGCTCGCTGAAACCGAAGAACGGCAATGCGAGGTTCACGAAGCCGTTCTTGTACTGCTCAATGTCGTCTTTGCCATCAATGATCTTGTAGAGCTCAAGAATGACCAAGCCTGTGACGAGTGCAGTGGTTGTTGCAATGGCCGGGATAATCTTGCCAGCAATGAACTTTGTCTTGTGGCGGTCTGCAGGAGCGATCTTGTAGTTGTCAGCCCGTAGGTTACTCGCAGCCGTGATGAAGTCAATGTGGTAGTTAGTGTCATCGTCCTTCTCGAATTCAACAGGCTGTAACTTGAATCCCGCCAAGCTGCTTGGTGGGGGCAGGGTCTTCGTAAGTTCCTGCAGTTCGCTACCATCATCAAACGACGAGCTTGCAGCCGGCGCATTTGGGTCCTACACGAGTTAGTAAAGAGATTTGGGGTAGATTTAGAGTTCACGGTTGCTTACGGGTTCGCTGTCGTCAGCCTGGATCTTGACAGCTGGGTTTGGTGAGAAGTCTGGGATAATCATGTTATCCAAAACTTTTTGGATAACCTGACCATCCGCATCCTTCGTATTGATTCCATAATTGAATGCATGTAAATTGGCTCCAGCAACAACGAATCGGAGGTGCTCCTCGTTGTTTGGGTCGAATTTCAAGGGAGTAGGAGCACGCTTCGGTCCGGACCAGAATGGCACCCCACTGGATGAGTTGGAGTCCTTGGGGAAATTGTAGAGAAGCTGTTGGATAGCGTTGTTGTACTGGTTCTCAAATTGAAGGCGTGCCCAGATGACACAGTCCTCAAAGCTGAGGGGCTTATCAGTAACCAAGTAATCTCTAATAGTCTCCAACGTGGCCTTCTCGTTGCCACCTTGCTTAAGAGTTGTTTCGATGTAGTTTGGCTGGCTGAGGTAGAGGTTGACGGTTTCGGCGGGCTTGACGAAGTACGATTCGAACAATTCGCGGCCCCACGCAATCGTGTGCTCGATTTTGTTTGGGAAGCTCTTGAGAGTGCACATCGGGAATGACTGCTCGGGCGGATCTTGCGAGCTCGAATAAGATTCAGTCAAATGCGGCAAAACGACTTGTGTGTTACCCTTCGTGCCCAGGGTACCACTCTCAAGTAGAGGCTTGCGGAAGAAGACGCAACGCCTATCAACGTATGTACGACCATCCACGTTATCGAGAGCATTTGTGACACCGTCGAGAGATTCCCAGAACTCCTCGTTGAAGATGTGTTCCGTATCCTGGCCCACTCTGTCTCGCATGGTTACAATGTGGCCATCCAGCGCTGGGTTCATAGCAACAACCGCTGCGGCGGCACTGTCGCTCTTCATGCTACCAACATCCTTTGGTCGAAACAGGAACTGTCGGTTAAGATTGCTCTTCTCGATAGAATCCATATCGGTCACGCTTATTTTGCCCTTTGGTCCAGTGGCCAAGCCAATCATGGCCCAGTTCTTCAGCATTTCGCAGCCAATGGCGCCTGCACCAACCAAGAACTCATTGGTATTTGCCAACTTGTCTTGGAAGTCCTTTCCAAACACAGCAATCTGGCCATCGTATCGGGAGCCCGTCGGTTTGCACAGCTCCTCCGAACGCTTGAAAGTAGTTGGCAAAGATTCGAGGGAGTCGAAATAGAGCCACTGAACGATCGGGTGGAATTTTCCGGAAACGGCCTTCAGAACTTCCTGAGCCGCAAGACCACCAAAGAAGGCAGCCATAGGGTTGAGGTCACCTTGAGCCTGGTAAGACAACTCTCGGATGAGCTTCTCATCTATTTCAACAGACAATTTCTCCCTTTCCACAAACAACTTCGCGGAGCCGATTACGACTGCAGCATCAGCATCGTTGTGTGGCCTTGGGAAGTGCCCATGACCCTCCGCAAATGCGTGGAGCGCCTGGAATCCGACGTGAAGCTGCTCAGGTCGATCCATCTTTGCGTAGTCGGAAATAAGGAACTCCGGTGTCTTTAGGCATTGCGAAAATGACTTGTAGTCGATAAACTTGGGCATCTTAACCTGAGTATACATACCGCCCGCCTTGTATTGGCCAAGACCAGAAACATCGCCAATCGAGAAGGTATAAGGGCCCTTAACCGTAATTTTACGGGGATCTGAGTTGTTGAGTGCTTCCATTCCTTGCAATTCCGTAAAGGTAACGTAATCCCCATCTTCTAAGCCATGCCTGGTCTCGTCGAGAGCGGAAACGAGGCCCTCTTCGTCGATGCTAGCGACAATTCCGGACACTGGAGTTTCGCCACTGGGGTCGAGGACTGTGAATTGCTTGCCAAAATCGCAGAAAATAGATCCGAACAGGCCAAAGGTATCGGCAACGACGAGATAGATGCCCTTTTGGTGGCAGTAGTCACCAATAACTATTTGGTCTTTTATCGGAGTGTCTGTCAGAACAACTACTTGGAATTGGTCAAGTGCGGCGAGGTTGGCTGTCAAACTGGGCTCGTCAAGGACCGAAACTGGAGTGTATGCGTTGAGCTCCGCCACGCGCGGAGCAGTTACGGAGCCCCTCTCTTTGCCCACGTCCTCTGCGCGAATGAAGAATTGCGAGGACAGGTCGGATATGGCTGCCGGCGTTCGGTCGTAGAGTGTCAGGCTCTTGACACCAGCAAGAGCAATGTTCTTGGCGATTTCGACTCCTAGACCCTTCAGTCCCACAATGAGGACGTTCGACGCGGACATGCGCTTCATAGCCTCATGTCCGAGGACATATAGCTGTCGGCTGTAGAGGGACTCGTCGATCTCATTGTTGCTGGCGGCGGGGCCGTCGACCTGCATTTTGGTTGCCATGTCTGTTCCTGATTTTAGACTGGTCTATATCTAACGATTAGCAACTGAATGTCATCCCCAAGTAAGTCCTCCGTGGATAACGAAAGCTATGTCTTTCGCCACCAGCAAAAAGATATAGCTTGGCCATTTGCTTACCGTCAAGGTTCGTTTGACAAGTCGGGGTTCAGCCTCGGAAGAAGCCTTGCGTTTGCCCAGCTGGGTCACACCTTCGGTGTCTGTGATGGATGGAATTTTGAAGGTCTAGCCAGTGGCAGAGACAGCTGGAGATATGGTTTCGATCCGGATGCAATGGACACTTCGCCCAAGTTCAGTTTCGTAATACCCCCACCTTCGTCTCAGAGTGACGTCTCGGGATGGATGACGATGGTACAATGCTCAAATCGGACAACAGATATTATATCGGAAAAGAATCAAAGACGCAGTTGTAGTTGCAAGAAGAAGAAGTTTGAACCTCTCAGACGATGGTACTCCAAAATAGGTGTGGTGATGTAAGTTGAGGTACAGTATGGGAGGTACTCTTTGGCTTGACTCAGGTAGGGAAGGTGCTGGAGCTGTGCTGACATAGATGGATGTCCCCGCATTGCTGCCTTACGACAGAAGAGGGGTGGCCTTATGCGCGTCAACCTGGTGATTATCGATAAGCGACGATAAGGAATCCCGCACCGCGTTCGGATGACGCGACGAACATTATATGAGAGCACAGCATAAGCAATTCCCGAGGCCAATGGCAATACGTTTATGAAGATACCAACGTTGTCAAAACCTGGAGGTTCTGACCCTTTGTGCCCTTAATATCACAACAACGAGCCCGGCGGAAGATGTGGTATTAACCAATGTGTCGGTTCGAATTGCTGGGATCCATCATCTTGCTGTTTCACGCCATCTTTGGGGGGAAAGAGCAAACTTATAACTCTAAGTCGTAAGCCAATTCAAATCAATCACAAATGCATTTTTTTAACGAATTCTATAGACCATGTTACACGAGATCATCCTCTCCCTCAGCGGCCATCCCTCTCCCCTCCTTACAGCCGGCACTCCAAATGCATCCTCCGACCTCCTGTCACCCCCCGAGAAGGCCCTCCTAGCTTCCATTGCACATCTTAGTAATTTGCATTGCAAATTGCTTTCGCACACCGATAGCATAGCTTCCAGAAGCCAATCCAGCATCTGCCAAGCCGTGGCAACATCAATCCGGTCCACACATCTTGTTATGTTCCAACAGAAGGTTTTGGACGTAGAGAGCAGCATTCTTCAGAAAGACTCCAGCATCGTCGGTGCTTACAATGTAGTCCCGCTTACTGCTATCACTGGGCAGTTCTTAGAATGGACCAGACGCATGGAATGGTTCTGGGAGATCACAGAGTTCATGGAATCGGGTGGTTGCACAGGATCTGCTATAATTAACAAACTCTGTGCTGAGATGCAGACGGGTTACTCAGATATTGAGCAGGTTGCATCAAGTCTTGTACAAGTTGCTGAAAGCGCCTGGCTCAAGCAAGCATCTTGCTGGATTCTGCATGGGCGCCTCCCTGCCTTTGGTGAACATGATTTTTTCGTCTTCCAAGGAGCAAACGGAGAGTATGAAGTAAAGCAGGAATTGCGCCCGGACTTCATAAACAGGTCAACTGCAAGTTCGATTCTGTTTGTTGGGAAATCACTCACGCAAATTCGTTCGAAAAATGCCAAATCCGCAACAAGCATCGCGGCGCTTCTTCCAAAACACTTACAGCTGCTATCATCAATCTCATATCCCATCTCTACCTCAAGTCTATCGACTTGCATTACATCAATTCGAAAGAGTCTCTCACAATCTGCTCTCCAGGAGTTGTTGCCCCTCTCAAAAATCATACAAATATTGGCGTTGTTCCACGATTTCTTCTTGCTTAGCCGCGGAGAGTTCGCAGTTGCGTTAATAACCGAAGCTGATGAGAAGATACGGTCTCGATGGCAGCGATCAGACAATTTAGCCTTTGAAAAACGAACTGGACTAGATGACGTTGTTGTTAAAGAAGGCGAGGTGGCCGCGGTGTTGGCACGTACCTGGGTGGCAATATCTGCTCTGCATGGCCAGAATGACGAAGATGAGGATCAATTAGAAATTGCCAGGAGCTTGATGGATCTTCGAATTGTGAAGCCCAAAAAAGACGATACGAATTTGTCCAAAACAAAGCCGCCGACGCCATTCAGCACGTTGCTATTTTCGGTCCCAACCAGCTTATCAATGAAGATACCATCACCGCTGGACCTGTTTCTAACTTCGAAAGAAGTCGACATATATGCAGATATCCATACTTACCTCCTTTCCATCCGCCGGGCGCACTTACGACTCTCAGATTTGTGGAAAATTACATCTCTACGTAGAGACCACCCTCCACCGCCACCACCACCACTCGGCAGTACGCCCCAAGGCCGAGCAACTACAATAAAGCTACGCCAACGCGGAAAATCGCGGAGCAGGCAAATGCGTAGGGTATGGGCAACAAGCAGCGCCGGCTTATATCTTCTCGGCGAGTTGGAGGCATACTTCCATGGCGAGGTTGTGAAGGGGACTTGGGAGAGCTTACAGGAGTGGCTAAGTGGCCCCGTACCTGCTTCGGCATCTGCAACATTAGGCACGGCCCCTGAGGCAGACGACGATTCCGATGAGGACATCTGGGCGGCTGCTGGAAAAGAGCTACCGGACACCACATCTAACGACCACTCACACGACCCCCAAACTATCTCAGTTGCACATCAACGCTACCTTTTGTCTCTCAAGCATCAACTCTTACTTACTTCACCATCATTCACCGACCCCTTATTCCAACTTCTACAGCAGGTAGACCACCTTGTCGCACTGGTACATCGGATTAATACGGTTTGGTCATCACTTGACCTAGAAACTGATGAAGGCGTCATCGACGCATTCTCAGACTTCCACAAGGAAGAGACGGATGTTCAAGGGCAGCTTGTACTCGCGGCACAGAATGTCAAGGATGCAATTAATGCGCTAATTGTCAGCTTGAGAGACATAGATCTTGACGTCGAAGGGCGAGAGAAGAGGTTTGAGCAGCTTGAGGCAGAGATTGTGGATGTCGACCTGAGTGGGGAGGATATTTATAAACCGAGGAAGGTTGGAAAAGTCGACAGACTACTGATGAAGCTGGATTTTGGAGGATGGCTTGCTCCATTAGAAACTGAAGAAGGGGACTTCGAATAAATGCTATGTCTGGGACAAGCGCTGAGACACGTTTCCGGATGGGCTTAACGAGGTTGTGTATGACTTTAATAAACTAAATATAAATATATCTATGTATATTCCGGATCCTCGAGGCACCCAATGTTGTATTCTTCCAAACGTTGGTGACATAACAAACCCAAAGATGTCTGTCTAATCCTCAACTAGAGGATATATGTGAAATGCTGGTAACAATCTAGATTATGGACTTTCGCAGAAGCGGTCCAACCTGCTTCCGGCTCATCTTCAAACTCTTTTGAACCCAGCAACGCCTCCATAGGGTTTTGCTATCGGTACTATCCAACCTCCCAGATTCCCAGCCTCGCAATCCCAGTTCCTCACTCGCCTTCTCTTCGAAGGTCTTTGCCGCCTTCACGCCAGCTTCATCAAGACCCAGAAGCAGTAACTCGCGGCTAAACTGGCCGTTGTGCGTGGAAGTCGTCATCACACCGCAGACAGAGAGTTTTCGCATTTCAGCGAAGTCGTGGATCACTTTCCAGAAAGAGTCCTCATTGCCGGCCTTGTTGAGAAGGAAGTTTATATCTTTCACAGCACTCGATATCCCCAGATTGACGCCTTGGCCTTCGGTCCACTGCTTGTAATCCTTCCGGAGGATATCATTCAGGCTCAGATCATCGATAGCTTGCTTTGCGTCGTTGATCTCGGTATAGTAGCCGTCTCTATCATATTTGTCCGATGGTGAACTTTGAAAGATTTTCTCCAGTGTTTCAGCCGCAGTTTTGTCGTGCTTGGTAGTCTTGTCTTTGTTCTTCAAATTTGCCGTATCGATTAAAACGGGAGCCAGCGCAATTCTCGCCCACGCACTGTCATAGTTGGCGGCTTCATCGCCACGTGCAAGTTTTTCCCAAGCTTCTTTGCAGTGATTCACAATGAGACTTGCGCAGCTGCCGCTCTTTTCGACTATTCTTGGTTCAGAGCCACAGTCTTTGGGCACTTTGTTCTCCTCGTCATGGTGGTCGATACAGCCAACGACCCGATCACCGTACAACTGTCCAAGCTCACCTTGGAGAGAGTTGTGATCGACAAGAAACCATCTGGTGTTCTCTGGGGAAAGCAAGGCTGCCCGCTTGGAGGGGTGGGGTAGATCAGTGAGTGTAATCAGCTCGCTGGCTTGGATACCCGCATGTGACAGGATCGGGACCAGCTCTGGCCGTAGCGAAACATCAGCAGCGGGAATGTTAGCTATAGGAACATGTACATTAGGCGGTATTGATGTATATGTTCTAACATATGCGTAGGCTATAGCACTGCATATGGAATCGAGATCTGTCTCGTTGTCAGACCAACTCATAGCACGTGAAAGCACAGGGGGGGGAAATAATGCAGACGCAGGTCATATGGGGTGATAAACTGAAAGTAGCAAGGTCTTTACCAGCGGATTCATTGCCAACAACAAATGTGATAGGCTGCGCATGTTGGGCAGCAGTGTTCAAAGTGGCCTTTGCCGTAGCCAGGAACGAGTTCAAGGACGCCCTAGGTAGCGCCATGACCAGATAGTTGCTTGTAACAGAATCTATGGGGCGGACTTTCATGCCCTCCAGCTAATATACAGGGTTGGAGCTGATGCCGAGGTCCTAAATGGTATGGTTTGAAATATAGTGAGTTCATTGGGGAGCACATCCGCGTCTGGGGTACAGATCCCTTCCCGTTTCGGCTAGCAACGAACTCTAATTCGACCCCAGACATGCACATGAATCTAGACTCCGATTATGCCCGAAATAATCCTGTTGTCATATGGGAATTTGAAAGAGGGGCTGTGGGATGATATATTGGGCTATAGTCGCTCGTAAACAACTCTCATGAGTTACTCTATCAACTGATTCATTAAGTTCGTTGTTTATTTTTTTGGAAACATAATTACAAGAAAATAAACACGTTTGTTTGACTTCCCAGGGGCATCAGTCATTTCTCATGACTCTCCTCAGACTTATAAGCCAGTATAAAGGAGGCACATAAGTCGTTCAACCCATACAAGCAACTACGAATTAAACCTGATAACTACTATCTTATCTACGCATAACCCACCGACCCACCATTCAACATGTCCTCTCAAGCCTCCAACGAAACGGACGACACGTGCTGCCACATCTGCGAGAGAATGAATTTCAGAGACCCAGCATGGAAACAATATGTTCCATCAAGCCACTGTGTCCTATGCGACCGCCCCTTTTGCAATGTGCACCAGGAACAAACGGAGTCCGATGGCGACGTCTGTGAAGCGAACCACGGAACGTACTACAAAGTGCACCACCACATGCTGCCCGGAAAAGTGTTCACGAGCAAGCAAGAACGACTGGACAAACTAGGAGAGGAGGTCATCGCACGACAAGGGAGAGAGAGAAAGGAAAGCATCGGCTGGGCACCCCGGGCAGAGGACGACAGCGAGTGTGCGAATCTTTGATTTCATGAAGCGAACGGATATTGGACGAGGCTGGTCAATTAAGTAGCGTACACTGTGCCTGACTTTATAGCTCTATTCATTATTTTTGACATGAATATATATATGCAATATGCAACATAGTGATATCTCAAAGCCTAAACCATGCAATTCGTTGCAGGCCCGCAGCCAAGACGCAGCATCTATCAAGCCCATATCAACTCAGCAGCGCTCAAATACTCTGTAAAGTCCCTTTAGATTTGCGACTTCCAGCACAGCACCCTTCATCAGGGCTTTTGTAGCAATAAGTCTCCCGGAGAACGCTGGGAACAGCTTCTCCTCCACCGCTTTTCTGACCACATTCCTCCGCTGCTTGATTTCCTCATCAATTTCCTCCTCGCTTCCTTCTCCTTGACTTGGCGGGAGCTGCTCGGGGACATAGAAATCTGCCAGCTCACGCAGGAAAGTGTCGAAACACTTTTTCTCGTTCGTCCAGTTAACGTGCGGACCCAAACGCAGTAAGAAGCGCGGTAGCTTCGCGAGGCTCGGGGTGTATCCTTTCATCAGCAGCGGTATGGTGATCAGGTCACCTTCTGGAGAAATCTCTATCGTGAAGTACTCAAGCAGCATTTCCCTCCTCTCAATAAGCTGTGCGCTGACAACCTCTACCACGTCTTCAATGTCAAACTCGTCTTTCTCGCAAGCAGGCTGCATCCTCTCTTTCTCATGGGCCGCCGCGATTCTGAGCAAGTCTTGGATTTTCGGCGGAACTTCAAACCGAATGGCCCCGAAATTCCCGAAATCTGTCAATCCAAGTTGATAGAAGTATTCGGAGGACACCATTCCGTAGTCGACAAGGAATAGTCTAACCCCGGATTGCATAGCAGCCAGTCGCCGCCTCTCATCGACAATACCGACAAAAGTATGGCTGGCAAACATCTCTGTTAAATTATTGTGCATTTCATCTCTAACGGCTGCGCGCAATTCTTTTATAGTGACCAGACGACAGGTTACTGGTTCACGGTCAGAGTGCTCGTACTCCATTTCGTTACTAGATAATTGCGTTCCTCGAGGAAGGTTTGCTGTCTCTGCACCTCCGGAATCTGGCGGGAGCATCGTCGTGATTTTTCTGAGCTTCGCATCTGTCCGTACAAGGTTGTTCTCGTAAGGTTTTTGTGTTGATTTTGCAACAGGCGTGCTTGGACTGTCTCCACCTGCGGTTCCGCTGGGTGCCCGAGCTCCAGGAAGCAGGCTCTGCGTCATGAATGTCCGGCTCGTATCCATATTCGCCAACTTGACGCGGATATCGATGCATATTTGCTCAATAATCTCATCCTCGTTGAGGAAATTGACTTCTCTTTTGGTAGGATGCACGTTGACATCCACACGTTGAGGATCGATGTCCAGGCTCAGATATGTGAAGGGGTGACCACCTTTGGGTAAAAACGTCGAATAAGTTTGCTCGATAGCTCTTCGGATGTTTGAAGATTCGACGGAACGGTGATTTATGAATAGAAGAAGGGTAGTCTTCTTGACATGATAATTGGCATTCGTGGTCCATCCATTTGCCACAAATCCAAATCGACTTTCAGCAGAGCTGAACTCCACCAACTCGTTCGCTACTGCGCTCCCGTGTATTTGGCGTATGCGCTCTGTTGTAGAAGCGGTTTGTGGAACGGATAAGGAGGTGCTCGATTCGCCATGTTTCTTGCAGCTGAATGCAACACCAGAACAATGGACGGCATATCTACCTACCATGTCTAGGATTTTATTGTACTCTTCAGAAGCAGACCGGAAGGCTCGTCGCCGCGTCGGGATATTATAGAACAGGTCTTCCACAGTAATTTGCGTACCTTGTCGACCGGCCACAGGCTTCGGTTCTGCTGACTGCCCAGGCTTCGGAGGAGATAGCTTGCAGCTTGCGTAGCTTGCTCGATAAGCACAGTTTGAATCCTTCGTTCTCGTAGTGACTGTTAGATGGGCGATGTAACTAATACTGGCAAGAGCTTCCCCTCTGAAGCCATAGGTGCCGATTGAAGTCAGATCCTCGAAGGATTTCAGCTTCGAGGTTGTGAACCGTTCACACAAGATAGGCAAATCTTCTTTCTGATACAAATTAGTTTTTTTGTCATAACAGGCTTTCTGCAACTGCATACATCTATGCCATGGCCATTGTCTGTGATCTGCAAAAGCTTCAGACCGCCATCTTTGACCACCACATCGAGCGCCGTTGACCCAGCATCGACCGAGTTCTCTATTAGCTCTTTCAACGCATGAACCGGAGCCACAATAATTTCACCCGCTGCGATTTTATTCACCACATCAGGATTGAGTGCCTCCGAGGAAGTTAGCCTTGGACATTCCGGTAGAATTGGCAGGGCTTACCTTGATCCTTCGAGGAGGCGAAGCATCCAACGGGACATCATCCGCTTTCCTCTTAGAACCCGTAGATTGATTCTCCACAGAATCGACCTCCATCTCTTTCATGATATTTCAATCCCCTAATGAGCGTTTTACCCCTGAGATCACGCGTGGAAGGAAACGGGGTCTGCCAGCGCCTAAAGCCCTCCCCTCCACCGGAAAACTCGACGCGTCAGGCTGGATTAGAAGTTTCTTTATCGGGAATACAATGTCCTTATGTGAATCCCTCTTTCTTTTCTATCACAAACCCAAACATATCTATTTTATTGCTCGCTTTTTTCTCACGCGTCTGGAACCGGCCGCGTGGAAATGCTGGGAACGGGTACCATCGTCATACCCTCCGACGCTAGCGCTGCAGGGGGGTGGCGGCGATCGGTGGCATATCGTAGCCTCGCGTTACCTTGGGATTTACTTTGAAGCTATCTATACCACCACTGTATAGTTATCTGTACGAGTAAGCGTCATCCGGACGTCTTTATCACGGTCGCTTCCTTTCGGACACCTCGAGTGTTAGTAATTCTGCTTGCAGGGACACGCTGGGCGAGAGGGAGCTTCGTAAGCCCTTCGAAGCTGTCGCATGCGTGTGGAACAACTATCCAGCAGCGCTCGAGATGACATGGGATAATGGCTCCCACAACACGAATATTCCCGGGTGATGAAGAGCTAGGAAAACGAGACGATGACCACAGACCACGGACGAAGCCTATCGCGGCGTGGCATTACCGACGATGGCTGCTCCGGAGGAATATGAAGCGGATTGGCTTCGCCCTGTTGGGTCTTGTTATGTTATACTATTTCGTCAAAAACATACCAACAGATCTGAAGCAGCCTTCAAGAAGGCCGTCCTATGACCACTCCCCGTCGTCGGGTGGTAGCATACCTAGACCGCGGCCACCTGCATCCGACAAAGCACCAGCACCAGCGACTGGCGACAAACCTTCGGAAGAGAAGCATTGGTACAATGGGCCCATTAAATTCTACGAATTGGCGACCTCATTATATGCGATAGGCAGGGCCAAAGGAGCCACCGATTTTAACAACAACATTGTTTTTGCGGCTGCCAACCTGAAGAGCGCCTCGGCCCTTCTGCCTCTGGCATGCGAGATGGCTAGATGGCAAAGAAATGATGTCCACTTTGCTTTGATGGGCCGAGATGAGATTCCAATGAAGACCCTGGAAGAACTCAATGGAATTACTGCAGATTGCAACGTTCAGATGCATGGTAGGAACCTATCTACCCCACTTGTGGCTGGTTGCTAATACCTGCTTTTTGTTCTAGATGCGCGACCTGATTATGGTCCAGAAAGCTCTGACTTCAGAATGGAAGTCAGCAGTGCGGCAGCCTTGGGGCACATCAATAACTATATGCATCCGCGAGCCGTCATAGTGGACAATTCCGGCACCGAAGAGGAGTATTTTCTCGTTGGGATAAGGGATCGATCCGTAGAGCTCGGAAGAACTCTCATTGAGCTACCATACAATGCCGAGCAAAGCATGGTATGGCTTACAAGACTGGATAGTGCATCTTTGAATGGCAAGTCCCCCTTCTAGCATGTATGAATAGTCTGTTAACAGAATTTAGCGTATAACAAAATCAGTATCGATATACTGATTCACGCCCAGCCTTCGGCATCTGGATCATTAATGAGGCTCTTATCATCATTGAAACAGGCGGATTATTTCGGGTCTCCCCCTCCTCGCCTGACGATTGAGTTACCTAACGATGTTGACGAATTTGCAAGCCGATTTCTCGCACACTCGTTCAGCTGGCCACCAGGAGAGTTTCCCGTGCATGGGAATGCCCAGCAACTTACACTACGCCGACGGATACCACACCATAAGCTCACCGCCGAAGAGAGCTCTATCCGCTTTGTCGAGTCTTTCTGGCCAGCGAATCGCTTCATATCTCATGTCGTGGTCCTCTCTCCCCAGGTTGAATTATCGCCGCTCTATTATCACTACCTGAAGTATACAGTCTTGGAATATAAATACTCTATCGCAGCGGCATCATCACTTGGGTCCCACGAGGACCTCTTGGGAATCTCCCTGGACCTACCTTCAAGCTATCTCAATGATACCACACCTTTTACAGCGCCACCGAATCCGGAATCAGCCAAGGCTGCGGAAGGTAACGGCCCACCTTTCCTCTGGGGCTCCCCAAACAGCAATGCAGCCCTATACTTTGGCGACAAATGGACTGAGCTCTACACCCTCGTCTCACACACGCTGAGCTCCGCCTCTGCTGCACCCAAGAAACGCATCAGTACCTCTTACCCATCTTGGCTCGAGTACATCCTCACTCTGTCCAACTCCCGCGGCTACTCAATGCTTTACCCCCAACTGACAGCTGGCGACGCCCTCGCCACCGTGCACAACGAACTCTATCAACCACCCGAAGAATTCGACACACAAAAGACGCAAGCCGATACCACGACCGAGGACGGTACTTTCACAGCCGACCCGTCAAAGCATCTAAGCTTGCAGCACAAAGAGTTTCCGCTGGCGCACTCGAGCCTAGTGAATATGCTCCCAGATAACCAACTGCTGGCGCCACTAGGTAGCTTACCACTGTTGAGTTGGGACGGGAGGGTAGTGGATAGGACGGAACTTGGTGACGAGGCGGAGGAATTCAGTGCGAAATTCCGACGCGACATAGGTGGCTGCAAAACTCCTGTCTCGGCCAAAACCAAACTCGTGGACGTGGGTGTGGAGAACCTATTCTGTGATGGAGACGAGGAAGATAAGGTGACGGATGAGGCTTCAGACGAGGAACCTAATGATGCGGATGAAGAGCAAACCGAGACGGAAGAGAGCGAGAGGACAGGCCACGTTCACTCCAGCCACGCGGAAACGGCTGTGGAGGGGCACATAGATGAAAATCCAGAAGCGGGGATAGTTGTCGGGACTTGACGAACAAGACGAACCTGTACTGTATGTATTATCTGTGTCCGAGCTGCACGTGTTGGTTAGCATGTCCATGAGACGCAGCCTTTCCCTGGTAGGAAGGCACAGCATGTATTTTTACATATGTCTGAGCGAGCGCGGCAGCTCATATTAGAAGAGCGTAGGGCTAGATTGCCAAGGCACTGTTTCTCAAAACACATAGTAACCACATAAGAGGCATCAAGTAATGAATATTAGTCATCTATTTTTTGTATAAAGCAGATGACACGGCCCTTCCCATTCGACGGTCAACCAATGTCTAGGGCTAGCTTATAGTACAGTGTATCATATTGTGTTCCAGCGCCCTCCCCCAACCCTTGTCAACGCCCCGTTCAGCTCGTAGTATCATCCCAGTCTGGGTTCTATGCGTGTGTTAGTTAAAAGGTCCTTTGTAAATAGCTCGGAATCGCTTACCTTTCTTAAAATAACCAGGCCCTCAAGCGTGCTCGACAAGCTGATGTACTGCTCGTCTTCCAACTCAGCCCTCTCACCATATGCCAACAGCACCGGCGTGCTCTGTGTCTGCCATCCAGTGATCGTCTTCGGGCGTCCGGCCTGACCAACAACATCCACAGCCTGTCCAACGCGTACATTGACGGTCAGGGGCTTCAGGTTCTCGTCGAGAGTAACGAGGAAGCGTGGGTGCATCGATGTGACCAGGAAGTAGAGGAGGTAATGCGAATCCTTGGTGATGAACAGCTTGGAGTCGATCATGGCGACCAGAACCGCCAGCAGACCAGCAGTGGAGACATTCGACAGAACTTGCCTGTCCGTGTGGAATGGGTTTACGGAAAGCGTGCCCTTGCCCATGTGAAGCAGACCCTGAGCAATGCGCACCATGAAGAGCGATTCTGCATCACGGTGGTAATAGCTGGCGAGCTGGCGTAGGAGCTGGGCCAATCTGGCGTTGTTGGTACCGGCGCCTACAAGACCCATGGAGAAGATGGCATTAATGGCGACATCGTTGTCATTGTCGTGACTGTATCTGGAAAGGGTGTCGTAGATCTTCATCTGTGGGTTGCTGGGGCTGATCAGACCCATGGCGAGAGGAACAGCCTTGCGGATGTTTGGCTCTCCGTAATGCATCAAGTGACCAAACTGGCGAAGCACCATCTCCTGGCCGACTTCCTCTCCCATAGCAACTAATGCAAGACCGATAACGGCATATGCTTGCAACAGCTCGTCGCCCTTCTTGTCGTCGCTATCCTCGATATGGTCGTTGCAGATATGGAGCAGCTCCTGGAGCTTGAGCACAGTGCCCGTTCCAGCCCAAGCGCAGATCTCAGCCAAGACTGATGTCGGCTTGGACATCGGGTGGTCAATGGCCTTCAGTGTCTCCAGGATAACGTCAACCTCCTCTTGGCGGTTGAAGAAGAGCAGGCCAAGGCCAAGAGCCATGAACCTGGTCCACTTATCCTTCAACTGGTGCTTGCGGTCATCATCCAGGAAAGTTTGAACAATAGCCTCGCTGACATCGCTATTCGACGAGCCAACAAAGATAAGACCAAGAGACAACGCAGCCATGGCCGAGGTTTGCATGTCCAAAGAAGTATCTCCGACAAGCGGTAAAAGCAGAGCAAGCAGTTCATCCTTGTTTGACCCGGCATACGCCAAGCCCAATCCCATAATGGCAGAGACTCTGATTAAAGGCTCCTTGTGGCTAAGCTTATCCGAGTCGCCAAGAAGAGCCAATGCGGGATCGGAATCCAGCCGCACGCCGCTGTTCACAATACCAGTGGCCAGCAGAGCACCGGCTTGGATCTCGGTCTCCTCAGCGTAGGTGTAGCGATCAATCTTGTCCAAACCAGCCTCAACATCCCATAACAGGAGGGTACCCATGGAGGCAACCGTCGAAAGCTGGCCCTCCTTCTTGGTCTTCCACACCCAGCTGGATTGCTGCTCCTCCACCAACATCATCTTATCATTTCCGAATCCTGCGTTGACGAAGGCGTTGACGAAGCTGGCCGCCAAGTTGTGTGCCGCGGATGTGGTGTTTGTAGTACCAGCAACCCTGGTGCTCTCGAGATGGCTCTTGTAGATATCCTCAGTGGACTTTGGATCCAGAATGTTTAACTCCTTACCCAAAGCCTTGAAGTGCTCTGGAAGCTTGATGTTGTTGAGACAATCAGCGATCTCCTGCTCCTCCTCGGTATCTGTTGGCACATCCAGCCAGATTTGTTGTCTCGCGATCAGGAACGCCATCTGCTTCTTGAGCGCCACATCGTCGGTCGAATCGAAGTCTGAGCGGATCAACTCGATATCGTTTAGCCTGATGGCCAAGACGATCGCCTTTGTGAGTTGGTTGTATTTCTTGTAGATGTCGTGTGCAGTGCGGAGGAATTGCTGGTCCTCGGGGTAAGTCAACAAGTTGACCATGCTGACCATATACAGGCAGACACGTGGGTAGGTGTTCTCATCCAAGTACTTCGGTATATCCTCTATTATCTCAAGCTCGCTCATCAAGTCCACGGCGTCGGCCTCGGCGTTGCTCTTGAGGAATAAGGGAACCAGAACCAGCGCCAGATCGATCAGGTCCTGGCTAGGCTCGTCGTTTGTTAACCTCTTCGGGTACACCTCACCAATCTCCAAGGCCAAATGCCTCGTGTACTCATGGCCCCAGGATTCGATATCTGCCGTTGGTGCTAGCAACCTGTACTTGAGTGTGTCCTGTCTGTCCTCATCCGAAAACGTCATCCCGATCACCGAGATCACGTCCGCCAGAGAGGTCTTGTTGTCGCCTTCATCCCACTGCTCGTACAGCTTGATCATCGGTTCGTAGTGCGGCCTGAGAAATTTGAGGGGTTTCGGTACTGCCGTCATCGAAGATGTCGAGGTCTTGATGGAGTCTTTGATCGCTTCCAGTGACGGCTTATACAAATCTGTGTCCGGCTCCTACAACGTCGTCAGTATGAATATCAGTATCAATGAGGCCCAGGAATGCCACATACCGTCAGGCGCTCCACTAGCATATCCAGTTCGCTTTTAAGCTGCTGGTCCTCCTCGCTGAGATCCTCCGCTGTGACAAACAGTCAGTACGTAGTAAACACCGATGGTAGCCTCGTCATACCTCCAACAACAGCTTCCTCCTTCCCATTAGCAAGCGGCTTGCCATCCTTATCCTTCTTCACCTCCTTCGGCTTTCCAGCATCGCCATCGACAGCCTTTCCCTTTCCTTTGTCGACCGAGTTGGGCGCCTCTGCGTCTTTCGCCATCGTGGAAGCTCACAGAATGGTACCGTGCGATGTAGCGGACAGCGACGCAACTGAGGCGAATATGAATCGAAGAGGTTGTAATAGGTCGGTCCTTCGCTCTTTTATAGTTCGCAGAGCGCTTCTGAGGCACGTAGATGTCAAAACGCGGAGGACTGAGGTTGTGGATGGAGGTTTATATGGGTTTGGGGTTTCTAAGCTTCCGCGTGTAAATACACGCCTAGAGCTTCGCTCGCATCAGTTGGTGAGAGGACCACATCCATTAAGTAAGCGGGTCCGTGCGCTAAACTGACAGGGGTGGCCTATCATGACCGCCACGGCAGAAAAAGTCCACGACGACGAGAATTGATCGTGTGTGAGAAGCCTCGAACCTGGCTCCGAAATACTTTTTATATAACAACCGCAAATATGAAGTTGGACACCAAATATATGCGCTATATCACCCAGGAGGACTGGAAAGTCCTCACTGCCGTAAGCCACACAAGTCACTCACTCACCTTTGGCCTGCCCCGCCACTGAACCCCTCCAACTAACCATACTCCAGGTCGAGATGCTCTCGAAAAACCACGAAGTCGTCCCCACGAAATTAATCGGGCAGCAATCCCACCTCGGCGGTAGCACCGCGCGCTCTATCTCCGCCCTCGCAAAAATCGGCCTCATCGCACGCCTGCGCAACGCAAAATACGACGGCTACCGCCTCACCTACGGCGGCCTCGACTACCTCGCACTACACACGCACAACAACAAGAGCGCTGTCTACAGCGTAGGCAACCAGATCGGCGTAGGCAAGGAATCCGACATCTTTGTCGTCGCCTCGCCGACTGGCCGCCAACTAGTCCTCAAGATCCACCGTCTCGGCCGTATCTCCTTCCGTACTGTGAAGGCCAACCGCGACTACCTGCGCAACAAGCAAGGCGGCTCCTGGATGTATATGTCCCGCCTCGCGGCCCTAAAAGAATACGCCTTCCTCACCGCCCTGCGCGAGCACAACTTCCCCGTCCCAGAACCCATCGCCCAGTCCCGCCACACCCTCGTCATGTCCCTCATCGACGCCTTCCCCATGCGCCAAATCGCATCCGTCCCCGACCCCGCCTCCCTCTACGCCGAGCTCATCGCGATGATCCTGCGCCTGGCGCAGTACGGACTCATCCACGGAGATTTCAACGAGTTCAACATCCTCGTCGAGGAGAAGCCTGATCCGGAGGCAAAGGGCGGCGTCGCGCTCACGCCGATCCTTATCGATTTCCCGCAGATGGTGTCGGTGGATCACGCGAACGCTGAGTACTACTTTGACCGTGATGTGAACTGCATCAAGCGCTTCTTCAAGAGGAGGTTTCAGTTTACGCCTACGGAGGCTGGACCGTACTTTGCGGATGCGAGGAAGTTGATTGGAAAGGATGGTGCGGTGAGATTGGATGTGAACGTCGAGGCGAGTGGTTTCTCGAGGAAGCAGGCAAAGGAGTTGGAGGCATATATGAAGTCGGTGGGCGTTGATGGGGATGGAGATCCAAATGCTCCCAGGGCGGATCTTGAGGAGAACGCCAATGATGATGAAGATGAAGATGAGGAAGACGAGGAGTTTGTGGAAGACGAAGAACCGGAGGCTGAACCGATGGAGAAACACGAGTTGAGAGATGATGTCGAGTATACGACCGACAAATTGGGAAATACTGTGGAAGTTTTGAAGACTCTGAGCGTGGATGATAAAACTTGAAGGAGCCATTTTTATTATGGTTGGAATATTTTTAAAGCACCGAAAGCACTCCGCATGGTTAATCCATACTCAGGCTCCAGGAAGCCAACAACGCACAGCTCTCCGTGTCAAGAGGATTGCAAGGAACTTGGTCACAATTGCGAGTCAATTGGCAGAAAAATGCAAGATGAAGCAAGTTTTATTAGCTAATTAGCTAGAGCATCAGCGAGTACATCATCGTGGGTGGAAGACCACAACCACGGGAAATAATTAAGCACCGAAGGAAACCACAAGCAAGAATGCACCTTTGATACTTTGTGACGACCTGTAATCGCCTGTTCGATCCTTCGCCCAATTGTGAATGATGCTGTGCAAATCACTTTTGATGAAATGCCGTACCCATTAAGTATGACCACCTGCAATAGGCCGATGCCACATGGCCATCTATGATACACAGCTGAACTCCCAAGCTTCCGATGGACATTACGTATGTATTGAGGTAGGTATGATCCGTAAGGCGATGAGCCTAGATGAATATTCGAGGGGTATAATGCCGTGAGTATGAGTATGAAGGTCGTTGGATCCGTAAAACTGAACGTGGGGTGTATAACCTCACGGAAAATATGCTGCTCTTGATAACATAAGACAGTTCCTTCTCTTTAGTTTGCAGCCGCAAGTGGTGGTATCATGCCGAAGTCGCATCAAACCGGAACTGGAGATAAACAATTGATGGTAGCGCCCTCATCAGCCGAGTCGTCGGAGACCGTTGGGGTGGGGCATTCTTCCTGTCTGGTTCAAATGCTCAGTCATGAAACGTAGAAATATAATGGATTGTAGTTATACATACTGCTCGCAGGCCTCTTTCTTGCGTGGTGTAATGATAGCTGGGGTTACGCTCGTGTCAAGGTCCTTGAATGCAGAGCCAGGAGCAGCGTTTTCATCAACGGGCCTATATGTTTTATTAATAACATCCCTATTTCAAAGTAAAGAAGCACTGACCTATTATTGCCAGAAGAAGATCCATTTTTCTTCCACGACCCGGCGTTCTTCAATTGAGGAAGGTGGCCAGAAATTTGAGCCATGCGAATGCCAGGAGATGACATTGGAGGGGAAAGGTCGGCGATATCCCCTGGGCTGCCATAAGCGCTCACGTTGTACTCGGTGGTACGGAATTGCCTGCGCTCAGTGGTAATTTTCTTGAGGTCCTTCTGCGCTGGCGTATCGGCATAGCGAACTTGAAGAAGAAGACCTTCCTCGCCAATAGGCTGTCCATGGTATGATCTGATGATCTCCTCGCAAATTTCACGGGACTCAAAACTAAATACTAATGAGCAGGCTGTTCCCAGTTTATATATAGAGGATTCTCACCGTGCAAACCCAACGCCGCGGCTGTTGCCCTGGGAATCGTGCAAAATTCTGCTGGAGACCACATTGTAATCCATGAAGATAGCGGCGAGCTCCATCTCATTCATGGTCTTGGGCAAGTTCGAAACGTATAAGTTTGTGGAGCTGTGGTCGCCCTTCGCCTTCAGACGTGAATTGAACGACTCCTATAAAGTATTAGCCAATGAATATATATTTGAAAGAAGAATGTAATACCCTGGCAAATCCGACTTCGTATCCCCGATCATAGAATCCACGGATGCACTTCTCGGAATCACGGACATCAACGTATTTGGCAAAACCGAATCTGTGGGGCCCAGTAAGTATACATGCTATCTTTGTGGGAGCATAGACTTACCCTTTGCAAGTTCCAGTGCCAGTATCAATGATGGCCTTAGAAGTTTCCACACGACCGAAAAGACTAGCGTATGCTGCCAAGGTCTCATCGTTGGTATCTGGGTGAAGTCCACGAATGTAAACATTGCGATTGCCGTAGATCGGGTTGGACAAGCTCTGTTCAAGAGATCTCATATTCTCACGAGGAGTGAACACGGCCGGAACGGCCTTTGGGATTACCTGCTCAACTGTGGCGACGTTGTAGGTGACTGGAATGGTCTTGTATGGGAGAGGCTTTCCAGCTTGTGGAACGTTGACATTGTGTGGTATCTGCGGTGATGGGGTTGAGTAAATCGGAGATCTATCCACAGTGGCAATAACAGTGCCGTGGTCACCATGGCCAAGGGAGCCATAGAATGGAGTCCCGGGGGCTGATTCATTGGTCGAGTAAGATCCTCGGCGGTTATCAAGGCCTGGCACGTCCTTGTGCATGGCCCCCTGGCGTTCTGCCATGTTACCTTGACGCGCTTGCGAATAGGGCATCATGGAATAGCCAGGCATGTAACCTGGATAACCAGCTTGGGTGGCATAAGTAAGGCCTGGGCCATATGCGCCATTACTGCCGTCTTGGAGATGAGTAGCTGGGATCGGCTGGGCAGAGTAAATACCGGCAGAGGGCATGCAAATGAGCTGGCCTTCCTGGGTCATGAAGTACTGTGGAGTGTTGACAGACTGCATGGTGTTCGGTGCAGCTTGGATAGCTCCATTTGGAGCATTGAGATGAGCTTGAGCAAACGAACCGATCATGGACTGGAGACCCATATCGTTCTGGGAAGCTCCAGCAGCCTGGTAGGTCCCAGTTTGGGATTGAGAGCCACGAGAGAATTGGACATGTGAGCCTTGCTGCGCGTACATGACTGGAGCACGATTGTTGTAAGAACCGTCGGTCGCTGGTTGAAGCTGTTGGACCGACATGACTGTCTGGAGTAGAAAATATTAGTTTGTCGAAAAGTATGAAGTGAGAGATGAAAGCAATTGACAAGGTTTGCTTCTTAGCAAATTGAGGTGTATAATGAGAAGAAAGAAGTCTTCAAGAGTAATGAACAGTGTAGGTGTTGTCCCCAGGACGATGGTTGATGGTTGTTTACTTACAGTAGAACACTACTGAGAACAAACTTGAAGTCTTGCTCTACGCCCCAAAGATGATCTGTTCACGAGAATTGATTAATTTGTGCAATGTTTGTATCGATGAGGATGACAACAAACCTTACAATAATGCCGACCAACAACGCAGCCGTATCCACAGCCAAAGGTGATAGAGTTGAAAGCAGCAATTCAGAATCTGATGATTACAAGAATCGAGGAAGATTGCTGGTGAGTAGCGAACGAAAAAAGAGGTGAAGGATAGTGAGCTATCAGCCAGAAAGGGTGCCGAATAAGTTGTTGATGGAACTTTGTGTGATTATGGAGGATGAAGAGTGAATTCGGTGTGGGGCGGGGAAGAAGGACTTATATGTTGGTGTCCGACTTGGATGGTTGTGTAGAAGGAAGGAACATTCGAGAGAAGATTCCGCGCAAGGACAATCTGAGGACGGAAGGTGAAACCAGGTCACAGGCGAAAACAAAACGGCAGGCGCGGTCTCGGCAGGCTGAAGCAGACCCAAATATGAGAGATATCAATAAGCCGCAGGCTCAAGAGAAGAAAGAACTCTTGTGTTTAGGATACAGTGAAGCGTGAAGCTATCTCAGACACGACAGCACCACCACCACGAACCGTATATATAGATATATACTCGGTGTGATCTGATATTTTGAGGCGCGACTGAGATGGGTTGATGTTCTCCGATTTTGGCGCGGAGCGGGAGCAGATCGAAGTAAAGATACTGGGACTGAGGATGATATGAGGTAGGAGTGGCAGAAGATACAGCGTATGTGGAGGAAAAGGAGGAAGGAGGGGAGGAAAGTGAAATTGAGGGGCATCACAGTCTCTTTAAATCGACTGGATCAGATGGATCGGATGAGTAGTGCAGAAGTATAGATCGCGTTTCCTCGTACCTTCCCTACTTAGAACAACCATGTTGCCCGAGTTGGACCATGGCTGTGGTACATGTTGATACTTACAAAGCAGCACCAAGTGGCACTCAGAAATGGGCAGAGGCATTTTAATCCAACTGGTAGAATGACCAAGAGCAAGGGAAAGAGGGAGGGAAGGGGGGAGGGAAGGACGGAGCTGCACAACGGCATACTGGGATGGACGACGACGGACGACGTGGTGCCCCCACCCCACATGAATGAACTCGGCATTTCTCACTCTGACCCTGGGGAATGCCG
>LNAR01002023.1:0-42948 GCA_001630585.1 Pseudogymnoascus sp. BL549 | reverse complement strand
GGAGTATGAATTAGGGGGGGATGGAGAGGGGTAATGTGTAATGGTTATGGTTATGAAGGGTATGAATGGGTAGATAGATTTCTATATTTCTTAGGGAGTTGGTATATGTCGTTTGTAAACAAATGTTTATGCTGCTTGCTACAATTCGAGTCGATTTGATCCATCTAGCGGACCTCCGCAAAATCCCCACCGTAAATATGCCGCTATACAGTCATCACCCTCTGTCTCATTTGTAAATATCTTATATCGAACCCCTATTCTTCCTTAATCTCCACCCCTCCCTCAATCGTTCCCCCATACTTTTCTCTTAGCTCATCCAACCATTCCTGTCTCGGCTCCATCCGTCCCTCCACGATCCTAACAGCCAAATCCTCACTGCCTTCTGGCAGCGGGAAAATCTGAAAAAATCCATGCTTCACATTACATACCCGCTTACGGAACCCTTTCTCCCTAAACAACTCAAAACACGGCCCACATAACTCCATTTTTAGGCATATTGAGCACCAATAGAAAGAGGTGTTTGAAAAATCCCGAGTGGAACAGGGGCCTTTGCAAGAAAAACGGTTTTTGTCGGTCTTGTCCTGTGGAATCATCGCAGAAGCAGCTGCAGCGTTTGCATTCGGTATATCATTTGCCATGAAGAGCGTGCGTGCAAGACCATAATATCTATCACCACCAACAACCAAAACATGTTAAACTAGATACGTAGAGAATTCCGCAAATATCTCGCGGGTTTTTGGAATAGCCTGTGTCCACAGAGCATTTTTAAGTAGCTCTTCTTCCTTAGAATCTGACAAGTGAGACTCTTTCCCAGAAACGTGTTTTCAAAGCAATGCGCATTGTGACTTACCTGTTACTACTATTGAGAGAAGATCCACTTTTCCCAATATCTCGTTTTGGGACTTCTTATTTTCGTCTGTGGCTAATAGTAACGTATCGACGTTTTGTTTAGTGGTCTGTACGGAGGAGTATGTTACCGCAACGACGAGACGCTCCTCACTGTCTATCAGCTTGTGAAAGCGGTCAAGGGCATCCCTTGTCTTTTCATCTTTGCCAACCCATGTCACTCCGATAAAGTGCCCTGTTATCTCATTAGAGTCTATCCTACACGGGGGGTTTGCTGCCCAGATTCCAACACAGCTGAGGAAAATAGTGGCGCAAATAAATTAACATACTGAACCGCCTCGTTCTAATCAACTCTTCGGACCTTCCAATAATCTCCAACATACTACTTACAGTAAGTAAATTTCCTTTTTGCACAACCCACCTCACGCATACTCACCAAGCCAGCGTCGCCACCACCTTCTTCCTCATCGACTCCCCAACCTCCACTTTTGCGTACTCCCTCAATCGAACCGTAAACTCCGCCATTTCCTCAAACAGCGTCTCCACAAGGCCATAACTCGTCTCTATCTCTTCACAGGCCTGCGTCTCGTCAGTACATTCTACAGCCCTCTCCACCAACCACTCCAATAGGGAACCAGGAATAACTAGAACACCCCAACAACGAACTTTCAGCAAATAAACCACCACGCCAAACACGGCCCCCGGACCACTCACAACATGCAAATCTCCTAACACCTCGAGCGGCCCCATACATGCCGCCAGCCTTTCCCACAAACGCTCATGTTTGCTCTTCCATGACCCGAATGTCGCCTGCGAAGCTTCAAGTTGGGAAACCACGTCGTCGACGGTGCGGAGGCTGGCAAGGAGAGGGGAGCAAGCTAGGTCGCGGCGGGTTTGCTGCTTGTAGAGAGCAAAGGCGGAGGACCAGATTTGTTCAAAGGGGGTGGGAGAGGAGGCGGGGGCAGTTATGGTGGTGGTGGCAGCCATGGTAGGGAAGGAGCGACGGCGGGACGGAGGATTGGAAGGAGCGTTGGAGGGAAGGAGCGAGGGTGAAATGGTAAGAGCAATCGTGAGGACAGGGAAGGAGCAACTATGGGAGAATGAGAAGGAAAGAGCGACAGCGGCACTAGGATGCCATAGGACGTGAAGGTAATAGGGAAGGAACGGTTGATATCATCGCTGCTGCCTCTTCGGACCGTGAGGCTGAGTATAATACTCATTATTCGAATACCAACGTGGTGCAGTGCCCCGCATTTGGCGTAACACTATTGGTGGGGTATTGGGCATGGCGTTGGCTCCTTCGGTATCTCATTTACGAATCAATCGCAATTAAGGTGCTTACTAACGGATCATAATAGGCTTGGTTTTGCTGTTTTGACAGGAGAGGTCCACGATCGATGAATGAGATGGGACCCACAGTGGGATGATTCAATTACTCTCGTCACTTTACCTGTGTTGTTCAACTCAACTCGCTGACGGCCTTCGTATCATACCAGAGCTTGGACTGAGACTAGTGGGAACGGGAGCGGATCGGATAGCGGGAGGAACGACGGGATAAGCTTATCACGTGTGGGACCTCTCCAAGGCCATAAAACACTAACAAGTGCTACACTTTGAAGCTTTTCTCATAACCCCTGGCTTGAAGAGCCGAATTAAACACCGACCCTATCTTGGAGTCAACGGCGATCGGCTGTCAGATATCAGCGTATACACGTGATTTGGCCTCAACATCATCGCCCACCTCTGTTCCTAATTCCTAACCCATGGGAAAAGGGGAATAAGCATTTCTCTAGGCGGTTGAATATTACGCCGGGCTTAGGGTCGTGGGTTAAACTTGGTATCTGGTTAGCCAATCCAGGGCCTCTATAGGCCCCTGTGCACAGCTTCTCACCCCTGCTCCCCTTCGCTAAGATGTCGCTTCACTATTGGCCCGCTCTCCTCCATCCGCCCCCCGCCTGTCACTCACTGCCTTCTTCTACAATTTCCACAATTGTTTCGCTAGCTCCATATGGTTAGCACGGGCTGCCCTCCTCTCAGCCCGCCATCAGCTCAGCCTTGATGGGCGAGACAGGATGGGGCAGGTCAGGCCAGGAGAGGAAAGATATGAAGTGCCAAGAAAACCCAATGCCAGGCAAGAGGCTGCTATTGCATGGCCAGCCACCACCGTGGGTGAAGGGAGATCGTCCCTTCGTGCACATGGCGGGCGCGGAGTAGGTACCAGTATTTCCTCATCCTCTCCCTTTCCTTCCTCCACCTCCTCTCCTACTCTCCCGCCTCTGTTCACTGCATATCCCGCTTCTGTCGCTACAAGCCCCTCCAATCCTCACCATGGGAGCTCGCCGCCGCAATGTCCTCGCCGGGCTGCTTCTTACCCTCACGTCCTCAGCAGCCGGCGCGACCAAGTATGTCGACTACAAGGACGTCCCCTCCTACTCCTCCCTCGCGCCCTGCGCCATGGACGCCGTGAGCGATGCCCTCGACCACCTCACACAAAGCATATGCCCCTCTGGCATCACCGCGCTTCAGTCCTGCGCCTGCACCAAAGACAACAATTCCGCCGCCATCGCGACAACCATCTCCAAGAGCATCAGCCTGAGATGTGGCAGCTCCGCTACCGAAGACTACGCGAGCGCGACCCAGGTCTTCAACCAGTACTGCAACCCTGATGCAAAGGTCACCGCAGCAGCAGTGAACCCGACGCCTGTTACAGTGGGAATCACCGACATGCCCAACTTTTCATCACTCGCCCCGTGTGCCCAGAGCGCGGTCAGCTACGCCGTCAGCTCACTCACTTATGATGCGTGTCCCCCCGATGCTGCGGCGCTCCAGTCCTGCGCGTGCACCAAGGGAGGCATCGCGGCTGCTGTGCAGAAGACAATATCCTCGACTGTCTCTTTACGATGCGGCGCGACCGCGTCGGAAGACTTCATAAGCGCCTCCCTGATGTTTAGCGAGTACTGCAACCCGGGTGGCAAGGTGTCGAGCAGAGCCCTGAACAAGAATGCCCTGGCCATTTATATCACCGACCTGCCTGCGTACTCATATCTGGCTCCATGTGCTCGGAGCGCCCTCTCCTATGCCGTCCAAGGAATGTCGTCCGAGAAGTGCCCAGAGGGCGCCAGCGCACTCAACTCCTGCGTCTGTACCAAGAACCAGAACTCGTACGCGGCCAGCTCTACCGTCAACTCGGCGGTCCAGTACACCTGTGGAATCACCCACAGTGCCGACGTCTCTTCGGCCCAGGCCGTCCTCGCCGGATACTGCAAACTAGGCGCCGGCGTAACGTCGTTTCCCGCCCCGTCAAGTCCCGTGGGAAAGATGACATACTACATTACTGACATGCCGGTCTACTCGTCGCTGGCAAAATGTGCACAGGATGCTGTGAAAACCGCCATCGGTACCCTGACCTATTCTCTGTGCCCGGGAGAGGCAGGTCCACTAGCCAGCTGCGCGTGTATCAAAGACAAAAATAGCCTGCAAGTCTCCAAGATCCTCACAGACAGCGTTCGGTACGAGTGCGCCGAGACAGCAACCGAGGATGTCGCTAGCGCCGTGGGAGTCTACAACGCCTACTGTAGCGCTGCTAAGGGACTCTCTACGCCCACTGGCATCATCGCGTCAGGTACGCCCCTTTCTCTCCTTTAAACATATCCCCCATTCCCCTCCTATAACCCACACTAACACACCCCGAGCACCAACCTCGGACTACGGCTCCATCCCCTCCCCCGCAACAGGCGCCGACATCACCGCCCCAACCCCAACCGCCACCAACTCCGACGGTTCTCCTGCCACCACCGGTGGTGGCTCCTCTAGTGACACCACAAACCCCGATGGCACTACCAAGAAGAAATCCAACACTGGCGCCATAGCCGGAGGCGTCGTTGGTGGCCTCGGCGCCGTCCTCATCGGCGCAGGCGCTCTATTCTTCTTCCTCCGCCGCCGCAAGCAACAGTCCGTATCCAGTGCTCCCGCATATGGCCCTCTACCTGAAGATAAGCCCCCTGCCTCGCCAGGTCCGCAAGGTCCGACAGAATTAGCCGGAAAGGAAGACTACAAGGGCGTGAACAACGAAATGCCCGGTTCCTCGCCTGGACCGCTACGTTCTGAATTAGCGGGGTCACCACACGGACCAAGCTCAGAATTGGCGGGCTCATCATATGGACTACAGCAATCTGAATTGGCGGGCTCACCACATGGACCGAGCTCGGAATTGCATTCCTCTCCCACACAGACTCACTCGGAGCTCCACGGGGGATCCAGTCCTGGTGGTCAGACCTACACTAACTCGGAATCCCCCAGGAGTCCGTACGGAAGCACAGTCCATGAGGCGAACGCGGGGCAGCCGAGGAATGGGTCTGTAGCTGGGTCGCTCGTGTCACCGCTTAGTGTCGCAGGCCAGGGGCAGTCACATGAGATGAATTCGTATGGCATGAGCGCAACGATGAACAGCCCTGTTTATGAAATGCCAACGGAGTATGGGCGGCATTGAGGGAACACCGCGTGGGGTGAGTATATAGGCTGACGCAAGGTGACGACGCGGTGTTTGAACGAATGTGATGGGATGGACGGACGGCATTATGGGCGTTTACTTGGCGATATAAAACCTCTTAGGAGCGATTGGTGTAAAGGGACTTTTTGGAATATATGGGGAGCGAGCGTGTGGTGAGATGGTGTATATGATATATTATAATATTGGGCGTATATATACTGGTTTATCTGACGCCACCGTTCATGATATGAAATGATATTCTAATTTGGTGTTGTCAGATGAGGCTGCTGCGCGCGTAAGTCAGCAGCCGCGGAGATGAGCAACCTGCTCACCAAACGATCCAGATGGTGGTGGAACAGCTTGCTTATATCATCCAATGTCTTTGAAGCAGTGACCGTTGATGCGGCGCGGTGTACGTAGCTACCGGATGCCTGATTTTTCTTGGATGTTAATCAACCTCGGTATGTCCGGCGGGTCGGGAGCCTCACCAGCTTAAAGTGTGGCCGATGTATTTTCAGATGCCAATAATAGCTTAAAAGCCACCAACGGGGTATTGATATGTGATAAACGCCCCCATGTCAACGGTGTGGTGAGGGTGTGACAAACCACCCACTCAGAGATGATCTCGTGGCTGAAATGCAACGATAGAAAAGAACCCATTCATAAGCGCTCCAATCTTTCGATAGAGATCGTACAGACTGTACTCTGGCATCAACTATGAGGCAAATTGTTGATGCCCAGTTATAGGTTCTAAAGGCGCGGTATGAGGTGGTATCTACGGTGGTGAGGTGGTGATAATCATATATAATCTAATTGATGTCTCAATACCTCGTCGTGATGAAAGTATTGTCTTTTCTAACATCAACAATTGTTTTCTCTCTTGCAATTGAAGTTTTCAACATCTACTAGTGATAATCTACTTTAGTACTAACAATGTCTTTGAACAATCCAAACCGCTCATCTCGATATGAAGGGTAAGGGCGTTCGCGGCCCGAAGCTTGTTTTGCGACGGGGCTAACGATTTTCTTAGGTCTTCGAGGCGAATCATAAAAGGGGGACAGCGGGGTTCAAATGCGTTCGAAAAGAAATCGATCTCATCAATGTCGGTACAAGCGTCATCTTCGAGAATATCTTTATATGAGCCGAGCAGGCCCTCTGGAGCAGAAGAACTGCAGGTCAACTCTGTTCATTCCGACTGCGAGAATGGGTGCTACAATACGCTGAAATACGCAGAACGCGCCCACACAAACATATTGACGCATGATATCTGTAGCAACCAGGAGTGTAGAGCTGGAGCCTGTATTCTGATGCCCAACTATTGGCATGATAGACAGCAATACGCAGCTCAGGTTGCTGCTGGGGCTGTTAGCCTTGGGATAGGTTTATCACCAGCCTTACAACTTTCTCTCGCCCATCAACAAGGTAATTTGAGGGCTGGAGAGCCACCCTACTCAGCTGTTGCAGAGAGAGTTCAGCCCTCAGTTGACACAGAGAGCAGTGGCTTTGGGGACTTGGATGGCAGCCTGCAGTTCGAGCCAGGTTCTGCGCTCGTATATGAGAACGGCCAATCCAAGGGAGACTTGGTCGGGACTGGATCCCAATTTGACAGTCGGTCAGAGGGTAGAAAGGTTTTATAGCAATTAATTGCCTATTTCAAATTTGAGCCTGTCTCCGTAAGTGTGAATCATGTTTGCTTTTGAAAAAGAAAAAAACACGGAATCATATTGGGGAAACTGCTACTTGGCTCGGCCGGGCAAGGGTCAGTGGAGATGCACATATTTCTCAGCCTGAAGTATTTTGCCACTTCCATAGATCGTGCCTCAGATAACGGTGACCGGTGTGTATAAAAATGAGGCTGACGAGGCTGTAGTTGTGTAAATTAGTTGTCTTATGATGGCATCGCATGGAGAATGATTCTGTCAGCCTATCAGAATTCACCACTAATCACGAATACTTTGAGCCCCGCCTATAGTCACCAAAATTGAAGGTCACCCATATTTAATTTACGGCGGCTGATAATTCGAAGTGGCCGGTATTTTCTAAAAAACTACCCATACCCAGTGCTGTGCCTATACAAACACCCTCGGCACTTATATCTCACGATGTGACCTATCAGATGAGAATGATGGAGTAAAATATTGCCCAATCGCTTAATTTGACAAAATCTGTTTGCCATCTGTCATTTCTCGCCATATCCAGTTTTTTATTCTGTTGCGCAAAGCTCTCTTTAGCCTTGCAACACAGTTACCCTGTTAGATTTGGCGATATAATTTTTGTGAAAGGTTACGGCCACTCCCGTTACTATCCGTAAACCCCACCTGGAGACCCCACATCACCCCATATCCATATCTCAAACTCGAGAACGACATAACATTATTAAAACACTGCCAACGGGATTACCTACAGAGTACAATGTCGTTTATACTTCCCTTACTCTCTTCCCCTAACATCCCCTCGGCCGCAAAATCAGAAGCAATATCCCGGATCCTTTCCGACCCCGGCCTCCCCACCACCTCACCTCCCGCAACCTCCTCATTCTGGCTCTCGCCACTTCATCCTGCCTTCTCTACACCCCCCTCGGCCCCACCTCCTGCTGCGGAAGTTGTCATCATCGGCTCCGGAATAACCGGCACCTCCGTTGCAAGGCACCTCATCCGATCCCACCGCTCCTCATTATCGAGGCAAGACCGGGAAAACAGCCCCATCGTCGTCCTCGACGCTCGGGATGCATGTAGCGGCGCCACAGGCCGCAATGGCGGTCATGTGAATGAAGTCGGATGGGAGGAGTACGAAGACCTAGTAACGCGGTACGGGCGAGAGGAAGCGAAAAAGATCACGCGGTTCCGGCTGGCACACGTGGATGAGCTTATGCGCGTTGCCTCTGAAGAGGGCCTCGAGAAGGAGTGTGGGATGAGAGTTGTGGAGTCTATGTGTGTCTTCTTTGGGGAGAAGGGATGGGAACGGGGGAAAGAGGCAATGAGAGAGTTCAAAGATGACTTTGGAGACGAGGTTGAGGCTTGGAAGGTCGTCGAGGGGAGAGAAGAGATGCAAGCGATGGGGTTACCGGAGGCGTATGGAGTTATTAAGGGAAAAGCTGGAGCGATGTGGCCGTATCGTTTTGTAACGGGTGTGCTGGCTAACCTGAAGCGTGATGATGAGGGATTTCATGTTTGTTCGCATACTCCTGCGACGAGTATTTCATTTTCCGAGGATGGGGCATTCGTTATATCGACGCCCAGGGGGGATATCAAAGCAAAACATGTTGTCCATGCCAGCAATGCACATATTGGCCACCTTGTTCCGGGATTCAGAGGAAGAGTTTATCCGCTTCGAGGGCAGATGTCGGCTCAAATGCCGCCAAAGGGATTTCCACATCAGGGGCTAGAGCGGTCGTGGAGCTTTGAGTATGATGTTGGATTTGATTATCTGACGCAGCTACCAAAAAGGGAACCTCGAGGGGATGAAGGGGGCAGTGGAGCGGAGATGATGTTTGGAGGTGGATTTGTGCAGGCAGGATTTAGTGGTCTGGTGGAGATGGGTGTTGGGAGCGACGCGGGGTTAAATGAAGATGTTGCCGTGCATTTGAGGCATGGCCTTGGGAAGGCGTTTGGGATTATTGAGGAAGACGGCTTTAAGGTTAAGAGCATGTGGACGGGGAATATGGGATTCAGTGTGGACATGCTTCCCTGGGTCGGGAAGCTGCCTAGGTCTTTGACTGGGAGAGAGTCAGGGCAGGGAGCGGAGTGGGTGAGCGTCGGGTACTCTGGGGAGGGGATGGTGAATGCCTGGTTATGTGGGAAGGCGCTAGCAATAATGATACTCCGAGAGGAAGAGAGTATTAAAGAATGGTTTCCGAAGAGTATAAATATTTCCGAGGAGAGAATACGGGAGTCGGTCTTAGAGAGGCGTGTGGACATTAGAGCACACCAAGATAAATAGGTCCTAGCATTCAGCCTGTTCATTCGGGAGTGTTCTCTTTCCCGTCATCCCCAATATTCCCTGTGCAGAGCAGGCCGGAAATCTAGGCAAATATATGACGAAGGTCAATAAAATTGTCGAAACTGCAGGCGCGATCCGATACTTGGGTCTGAAAGAGCATATTGGGTTTGATATTTTTACGGAGTCTGTTGACGAGCCAGTAGGTTATGGGTACCGCCGTTGAGCGTTCAAGGATGGATATTGAACTATGCTCTTTCATGTGTAAAGTAAATCAAATATGGACTTCCGTGTTAATTACGGATCTATTATGTGCATGAACGCAATTTACGTGCTGGGGGTCTATTGAAGTTGACGTCTGATTTAAGTCATCTTTGGCCAAAGCGATCCGGTCCGTGTCTCACATCCGGGATATCATGAAGCCAGCTCCGAGGAATAAAGTACCTCGCTCTGGATACCCACCGATGATAACTATGATTTCAGTTCATAACGACTTCCAGGCGATGTGGCAATATTTGACAAGTTCTCGATGCAAAATTCCACATTTAGTAGTGGGGCACGTGATTCGTTGAATGAATCTACCAGGGTTGCATCCTCAACGTTTCTTCTTTCACATGCGATACGCGCCTTCCGCGAGACCTCAATTGTCTCAACACGCTTTCCCCCACCAAAGGCTGACGTACCTGCTTGGATTTGGTGATGGATGGGCCATATTTTATGACCATTTCCCCTACAATATTTTGACTCAATAAATCCGAACCGTGAAATTTATGGCAACGACGCAACCACTGTGTATCCACTTGACCTTGATATCTTGAGAAGGAGGACTCTCTTACAACCCCTACAGCCCACTGCACCAGCAGTCATGATAAACAACTCTCGCCTCGAATATATATTCATCCGAACTTGCATCGTCTTTCTGCACTATCTCACGCCAGTCAGCATCATATACACAGCGTTCCTCATCGCCAGTTATGGCTTGGGAATACCCCGCCCTCACATCCCGCTCGTAATCAACGTTATCACCGTCGCCGAGTCGCTATTCTACCTCGTCGTCTTCCTCCCATACAGCACATATCTACAACGTGCGGCCGTTCACCCACCCGTCCCCTCTCGACCAGAACGGAAGGCTCTATTTGAAAAATGTTACAAGTTCATTCCAGATCCAGAGACTTATCTTGATCGGTGGTTTCTCGGGGCCCCGCAGGAGGAGATAAAGCGCGAAAATGTGAAAGAGTTTATACAATGGGCTTTTTTTAACCGCGGTGGAAATGCTGGAGATGATGACGAGGAGTTGGAGGAGTATGTTACGGCATACGAGACCTTGGTGGGAAGGAAGTTTGAGCCAGGGAGGGGCAACGCTGAATGTCTGCGTCTGACACTAGACCCAATAGACATGTTGCATCGAAGTCTGGTCTGGTATATGGTATGTATAGAGCACTGTTTCCACTACCACAAAGCTAATCTGTCCCAGTGCGTCGGTTTTGTCGACTTTCTCACCTACATCGGCCTCTTGCGCGCCGGATTCCATTTCCACCGCACCTCGCTCTCCCGTTTCTTCACACTATTCCCCTTCCGACCACAAACTATCCTGACCACCAAGCGATCGCCTGCAAAACACACAACCTACTGGCACCGCCCTCACACGTCGACAACGCATCTCCCAGTCCTCTTCATTCACGGCATTGGCATCGGGCTCTACCCCTACGTCTCCTTTCTGTCCGAGATCAACTCTGCCGAAGATATCCCATTTGAGGATGGCTCTGGGGGCCAAATCGGCGTCATTGCCCTTGAAATACACCCCGTCTCATTCCGTCTGACCCACGCACCCCTGGCCCCTGGCCTCCTCTGCGCCGAGATTGCCTCAATCCTCAACGAGCACGGCTACTCCCGGGTCGTGCTCGCTACTCATAGCTATGGCTCCGTGATCGCCACGCATCTCCTGGCACACGCTGAAACAGCTCCTATGATTGCAGATATGGTACTCATCGACCCCGTGACCATCTTGTTACACCTGCCCGACGTGGCATATAATTTCACCCGGCGCCCGCCGCAGTCAGCGAGCGAGCATCAGCTGTGGTACTTTGCGAGCATGGATATGGGAGTTGCGCATAGTTTAGCGCGGCACTTCTTCTGGTCGGAGAATGTATTATGGAAGGAGGCTCTGGAGGGCCGCGATGTAACGGTTAGTTTGGCAGGGAGGGATTTAATTGTTAATACCCAGGCTGTGGGCCGATATTTGGCGGAGGGAACCGAAGACGCTGCTGATGAAGAGAGAGATGAGGAAGTCATTCCGGAGATGAGCGAAGATGGGGACTTGCTGGTACAAGAAGGATGGAAACATAGAACCTGGCGAGGAAAAGGGCTTGATATCCTCTGGTTTGACAACCTAGACCACGCTCAGGTATTTGACACGCCGGCGACGAGACGACCGGTTTTGAAGGCGATTCGGGCCTATGCCGCGAGTGGCTTGTGAGAGAGCTAGCAGATCGCCTGTATGAGCATAGCTGATTAGACTCACGTATGAGATGAAGGAGATTACTTCATGGTTGTATAGAATAATATATGCTTAATGTGGCTAGCTCTACGATCGATCCTCGCACATAAATACTCATGTTGACTTAAATCTCGTACATAATCTTACAATCTAGATCTAACTACCGGCAACACGCGACCCATTTAATGCGGTGCTATATACAAAATCTATGCCGCCATGCCATTTTACCATGCGCCGCCAGTGGTACAGTGGTGATGTGATGATATGTTGTACATCAATATACAGTGTCGTCCCAGGAACGACATATTCGAGATAAACGACAGTGCGTCCGTCGCTCTCAATAAAAAAAACCCCCCACCAAAGCGGAATATTAAACCTACTTGCGCTTATCCGCAAGCATCTTCTCATGCTTGGCGATGAGCTCCTTCCTGCAAAAATAATCAGTATACATTCGCATCAAAACATGCCAAGGGGGGGCAACTTACTGGATCTGCATCGGCGCAGGCGCGTAATGCGAGAACTCCATTCCAAACTCTCCCTTACCCTGCGTAGCCGCGCGCAGCTGGCTAGAAAAGCCAAACATAGCATGCAAACTGCAGTCAGCCGTGAGCGTGAAATCCTCAGGCCCAATCTCAGTATCGAGGATGACACCGTTGCGCTTGTTCAGCAGACCGACGATGTTACCCTGGAACTCATTGGGCGCGGTGATGGTGGTCTTCATGAGCGGCTCGAGGACGACGGGGCCGGCCTCGAGGAAGGCCTTGCGGAAAGCCTGCTGGGTCGCAGTCTTGAAAGCCATTTCACTGGAATCAGTCATGTGCGTGGCACCGTCGTTGATGACCATGCTGGTACCCAAGACCCTGTGCTGGAGCATAGGACCCTTCTCGCAAGCGGCCTGGAATCCCTTGTCGCAAGCAAACAGGAACTTCTCGTCAATGGAACCGCCAGTGACCTGCTGCTCGAACTTGTTCGAGGTCAGGTTGCCGGTAGGCTCGAGGTATCCGACGACACGGGCGTAATCTCCGGCACCACCAGTTTGCTTCTTCAGCGTGTGGTCGAACTCGACGGACTTGGTGATGGTCTCGCGGTAAGCGACGCGGGGCTGACCTGTCACGCAGTCGACGCGGTACTCGCGGCGCATGCGCTCGACGTAAACCTCAAGATGCAGCTCGCCCATACCGGAGATGATGTTCTCGTGGGACTCACTGTCGACGTGGACACGGAAGGTAGGGTCCTCACGCTGGAAGCGGTTCATGGCCTTGGAGAAGTTGTTGGTATCCGTCTTGTTCTTGGGAGTGATGGAGAGCGAGATGACGGGTTCGGGCACGAACATGGACGACATCGTGTAGGGGAGGTTGCCGTCGGTGAAGGTGTCACCGGACGCGCAGTCGACACCGAACACGGCGCAGATCTCGCCAGCGCCCACCTCGGGAACTTCCTCCATCTCGTTGGAGTGCATGCGCACGATACGTGGGATCTTGACCTTCTTATCGTTGCGGGCGTTGAAGACGTTCATCGACTTCTTCAGGGTACCCTGGTAGACACGGATGTAGGTGAGCTGACCAAAGTTGGACTCTTCGAGCTTGAATGCGAGTCCGACAAAGGGGAGGGTGTTGTATGGAACAAGTTGGACTGGGGCCTCGGCCTTGCGCTGGTCAAGAGCTAGGTTGGACACCTCAGATGGGTCGGGGAGGTAGTCACAGACAGCGTCGAGAACTGGCTGCAAGCCCTTGTTTGCGAGAGCGCTACCCATCATGACAGGTGTGAACGTGAGGCCAATAGTGGTCCTACGGATAGCAGCCTTGAGCTGAGCAGTCGTAGGTACCTTCTCTTCCAAGAAAAGCTCTGCGATCTCCTCATCCACGTCCGCCACAGCCTCGATGAGCATCCTCTTGCGCTCCTCTGCAATCGGCAGCACATCCGGTGGAATCTCATCCGTCTCTCTAATCGTAGTTCCCTGCTCGCCCTCAAAGTAGATAGCCTTCATGCGCAGCAGATCCACAACACCCTTGAAGCTGTCCTCTCCACCAATCGGGACCTGAATCGCCGCCGCGTTCAGCTTCAGCTTCTGGTTGATCTGATCCACAGCCTTGAATGGGTTCGCTCCCATTCTGTCCATCTTGTTGACAAACGAGATACGCGGCACATTGTAGCGCTTCATCTGCCTATCCACCGTGATCGTTTGACTCTGCACGCCGCTGACAGCGCACAGCACCATCACAGCGCCATCGAGCACACGCAGCGCTCTCTCCACCTCAATTGTGAAATCGATATGGCCGGGTGTGTCGATCAAGTTGAAATGGTACATCTCCTCGACCCCATCGACATTCTTCTTCTTCCAGTCACAGAACGTCGCGGCGGACTGGATGGTAATTCCCTTCTCACGCTCGAGGTCCATGCTGTCCATCTTGGCACCGACGGCATCCTTGCCGCGGACCTCGTGGATGGCCTTGATGCGACCGGTGTAGAACAGAACACGCTCCGTACATGTCGTCTTCCCGGAATCGATGTGTGCTGCGATACCGATGTTACGGAGTTTCGAGAGCCGTCCCTTCTCCGCGGGCGACATGTCGATTTGGATTTGTTCGAGGCTGGGGCCCAATGGCTTCACTGGTTCCTTGGCTCTGTAGAATTTATCGTCAGCGCAATTCATCTCATTGTAACGCCCTCCGAGGTCCAATGCGACGCCCCCCTTCCCCGAACACCCCCCTAACCATCTCCATCGGATGTGAGAAACAATCCCCAAATAAACTTACGCAGCCTCCTCATTCCTAACCCTCTTCGTCCCCGAAAACGCCCTCCTCTGCATCTCCACCGCCCCAGCCCTCAACCCCCCAACCCTAGCCGTCGCGCTCTCCCTCGCAAACAAACACCGGAATCTTCCCGCCGTCGGCGCGCTCTGTGCCATCCTCTGGCGCGCCGCCGCGCCAGCCGCCGCCGCTATCCCTGCTGCTCGTGCTGCCCTCATTGTATTGAGGAATGTGTGGCAGGGAGGAAAGAAAAAAAAAGGGAGTGAATTGGAAAGGGGATTGAGCAATGCGAGTCCCGACGTCGTTGGCCGCGCCCTGAACTTTTTTTGAGGGAGAGCGGGAGATGCCGGTTAGTGCCAGGGGGGTGCGGCCGCATCACGTGCTCGACTGGACAATTTTTGGCTGCGTGTTTGAACAGACTTGGGAATTTATTTAGGGACGACTGTGATTTATTATTGTGGTCATTCTCAAGTTTGTGTCAAAATTGGATACTCTGGAAGTTAAATATGATGGATTTTATCTACATCCCAAATGCACACTGTTCATAGACAGAACCTCCACACTCATCTACACTCTGTTCAACGCCATCGATGTGTCCCTCCTATTCCTTGAACGCCATAATGCTTTCCCAAACCAACAATCCAATAATCCACGATGCATCCCATTCAATGTAAAGTTACGCCCTTATCCACATCGTAATCCACAGTGACGGGTCATTCATCACGCCAAGACAACCATGCCCCCGCCAACCATCATGATGCACATCCACAAGCCCATGATAGGAAAGACGCCCCACACCGACGGCTCCAGCCGCTCAGCTGCACTTTCATCATCCCCTCCTCCATCATTAGAAGCAAATCCATTGGCGGCAGTGAGGCCCCCAGTAGACTCCGGATTCCCCTCGACGATGCCATCGCCCCCCGCCGTCTGCGTCGCCTCTCCTCCCCTGGGAATCCCCGTTTTCGTCTGCGAGACGCCGATCTGGTCCTGCCCCGACGCCGTGGGCGCCTGAGGGATCGCTGCGCCCATGCTCGCAAACTCGACGATGTTGCTGCCCTTGGCGTTGAAGTCCGTCTGCGCGAGGCCGATTTCATTGTTCGCCAAGTCGTAGACGACGTATGCGGAGCGCAGGAAAGTGTCCCCGAAGAGGATTGGTAGGTCGCCGGCGGCCTGGATGCCTAGCTGGCAGGCGTCCTGACCGTTCTGGAATTTCGGGGTGCCGCCGTTGGTGAGGGTTAGGGGGAGCACGAGCTCGGAGACGGGGACTTTGATGACAGGGCCGTTGACGCCACCGAAGCCGAATTCGAGGGAGCCGGAGTTTGAGGCGAGGGCGCAGGGGACGACCACGGCGTCGATGTCTTTGTCGTCAATGGCGCCGAGTTCTTGGAAGACAAGGGCGGCGATATCATCGGGGAGGAGAGTGAGGGTTGTTCCGCTGTCGAGGATGGCGGGTTGGGCGTAGTTGCTGGGGGTAAGCAGATCAGTGCCACTCGACGATGTTGCGCGAAGCGAGGTGAAGGCGACTGTGAAGGAGGTGACGTTGCCCGATCGGGAGCTGGGGTAGACCCTAATGGACTGCAATTGCCCCGTGTATTTTGTAGTGTCGATTCCACCGAAGAGGATCGAGCCGGCAGAGGACTTGATGTCGTCGAGCCAGAGACTGTATGCCGGTGAATTAATAAGGCCAGCGTCGACGAGGGCTAGCGGAAGGTTGACGTATGATGTGCCACTGCCAGTGAAGATATTGGCGACGGAATTTGCGTAGCCGATTCCCCTGTTACCGTTAGATACCCTTCGTTCCACGACCCATGACCGCGCAGGACTTACAAGATCCCGATTGAAATCGTGGTATCCTCTCCAAGACCCATCTGGAAGTTTTGAAGCGTCTTCCCCCCAATCCCAAATGAGTCGGTGAAGTAGCTTCCCATAGACCCAGTGCCATCGACGTATGAAATATTAAAGTCATCTTGCCCCACGATCTGAAATGTTGACGAGGCGCTCGAATCGACTATTGACCGCAATGATTAGCTACTGTCCCAACGTACGCGCGTTTCTGTATCAGGGCAGACTTACACGATCCTCCTTCGCAACCTTGCCTTACACACAGTCGTGCCTGCTGGCTGGGCAGCCAAACATCGCTGCTACCAGTGTCTATTTGTAACGACAGGTCCTGGGGAGGCGTCCCAGCGGTGACATTCGCATAGTAAAGACCGAAATTCTGTGCATTCCCTAAGGACTCGGTGACGGTGGCGCGGTTTCGCAGCCGTGCGGATTGGAGCTGTTCTGCTGCGACATGGTGGTTCTTGACGATGGGCAGATGAATTGCCGCTGTTGCGCTGGAGAGTAAGTATCCCGTGGCTGCGAGGCCCGAGAGGAGAGCAGTCTTCATTTCCAATTCCTATGCAGCGTTCGGCCTGGCAGTACTGTAAAAATATATTTGAACAAGGGCCACGCAGATCCGGGGTCGTGAGGTCAAGACAGTGCTGGTGGGCCTGTTTGACGGAACGGCGGCAATGACGACACGGCAAAGTTCAGATGATTGCTTCGTGATTAATTAATGGATGCGCATATGTAGCGTGATTGGGAGAAAACAATTTTGCCAAGCTATTCGGGGCGGGGGAGGAGTAATAAACGGGATAATAAAAAGATAATGGGGCGTGGAAGAGTCTATGAAGAAGGTCTTTTTGTCCCTGCAGAATGCGCAGCGACGCCTTGTGTCGGGAGTTTGTTTCACGGAGGCCGGATGCTCAGCCTTGCATGCTGTGCTGTTGCGCTTACGTAGACCCTTGTCGCGAATCATAGCGCCCTCCTGCCAACTATTTTTGTTTGCCGACAGCGGCAGCGGCTGTGCTGGTTGGCGATTGAATATCACTAAGCTGGGGCTTTGTGGGTTTCTTGTGGGCTCGGTGGATTCTGTTTTACACCAAACATGCATGCTGTGCTGTGCTGTGGAAGAAAAAGGGTCCTACGACCCCTACACGAGAAGTTCTACGCGCCCGTCCTCATCCTCCGCTCCATCGTCTGAGACAAACAACACACCACACTGTTCACAGAGCTATATCAGTCAGCTGGCTGGACTTCCCGTGCCGCGCAGACCTACGCAAACCTAGGCGTCTACATGGAGTGTTTGGCCACATCCGCTTTTCCGATGACAACAATTACAGTTTGGTAGCCGCTTTCTATTTGCTGTTTGTCCGCTCTATTTGTCCATCTGGGCAGATATCCAAGTTGTCAGCCATAATAGCGCAAGCTGCGTCGTCAGTCTCTCAAACTGCTTCTGGTATGGCGCCGGCAACTATTTATTGTGGCGAAGAGCCCACTATGTCATAACGCCGTCTCTGTCTTGAAGCCTGTCAGCGAGCGGATTAATGATGTCCCTGGCGCCGGCTGTCAGTACTGCTCTCAATCACGTGGATCCCTATATTTCTATTATATATGGATATTTTCGTTTTCGCTTTTTGTACCTTATATATAGATGAAAGTTTATCTATTGAGCTTTATTTCTATTAATTTTTATATGTATATGCTATCTTCAAAAAGCTTCAAGCGTCATCATATATCGAATATGCAATTGCCTCCTAGTCGGCAACCATGGCCAGCCTCTATACTGGACTTGAGAAACCTTACATCAGTTGTGAATGGTTCGGTTTGCTGTTGTTTAGACGGTTGGTTCTTTTCTCTTTTAGTCTGTTGTTCTAGATTATACGAGTTTTTTCCATTCGTTGTGTGGGCCACAATTTCAGCTACTGTGAATGGTGAGAACCAAACCCATAAAATAATAAACACCATATACTTGCTATAATGAGGCACAAGAAGATAACATCCACAGAAATATAGTACGATTATAAAATCACCGGTTCTATATAACTGCAAATTATTTCGACGACCGAATCCCATCACTTTCAAATATCCCTATCTCGCAACCACTCCTTTCCATCCATTGATACGCCCCATCTTCCATTGAAATCCAGAATGTTCACACACGAGGTAACACTTATTCAGCGTGCCCCAAAATTATAACCCGTCCATCGATCTATTTTCCAGCGGCCTTGAGTGGCTGGTGAACTCCAGTTGAGGAGAAGGGGATGACCTCTCCACTGGCGTCGCTCATTGCTGCGGCCTCGCTTTTGACTTGTGGGCGCGGTGCGCGGGCAACGACCTCTGCGCAATAATTGTTAGCTGTATTCAGCAGTATATACTGAGAGAGGTATATTTACTTTCGCCAGATTGAACGGCAGGCGCGGCAAGAGCAAGAGCAACGAACGAGGCAAGGGCGAGAATCTTGAACTGCATTATGGCGGTAGTGTTGGTGTATGTAGGTGTTTTAAGAAGGCTTCTAGAAAGACTGGCTGTCGACCGGCGACGAAATTAAAATTTGCAGGTTGAAAGGAATGGGATTGGTGATAATTTGGATGATGAGGATTGGCGTGAAGAAGAAAGGGAAACAGATTGGGGGAGAGCTGGGGTTAAGTAGGCATTTTCGTGCAAATATTACCTGAGACGAATTCTGCAACAGAGCCAAGGCATACGGGACGGGAACTACTCTACCCAGAGATCAACACCATTGGGACAATTGGGAAAATGGGGTTGGTGGTGATGTGATACACGCGTGGTTTGAGAGCAGCCAAATGATGCTCGCCAAGTCCAAACCGGGTTCCATGCTGCCGAGCGAGGCGCCAGGGGTAACGTATGCATAGGAACACCAAGCCGTTTCGGCCAACACCACCAGGATAATAAGATTGGCGCAGCGAGATAATTATCACGAATACAAGTAGAATTAAAACTTCTTTATCCATTTGATGCAGAGGCCGATCGTGCCTTCCGGTTTGAAAGTACATGCCTTCAATAATTTATATTTCTATGTCGCCTTCGTACCTTCCATCTCCACCCATCTACCAATCGCCCCTTCTTATTCAGAGGCTACATTAGCGCTATATCCAAGCCATAATATACACTTAGGCGTCCCTTTTCGCCTCCATAAACACCAGTCGCCGGCAACCAAGCAACGCTCATTGTCACGGTATACACATCTCAATCCAGCTTCCCAGGTACTCCACCATTCTCTCCACATCTTGCTCCCTTTTCATAATCCTCCTTCCCGCCTCCGCCTTCCCCCCCTCTGACAACTCCCGCTTCTCAGCCCGCCACGCCGGGTCCCTCAACCGCACAATATTCTCAAACTCGGCCCAGCCTATTCGGCCCCACCCACCTTGCACACGTGCGTCGGACTCTGTACTCTCCATCTCGCGCAGTTTGTACAAAGCCATCCAGTCCCACTGGGCGAGACTGCGGTGAACCTCGGTAGGTACAGTGACGTCCGCTTTCATCTCAGTAAGGAGCTCTTTTTGGAGGTCGCGTAACGGGGTTTTGGCGGGTTTAGCGGGTTTGGGGGTAGAGGACTCGGTGGAGTTCTTGCCACGGCTGCGGTGCGCTTTGCTGCTCCGTTTGGAGGTGCGCGAGCGCTCATGGTTGGAGCGATCGCTTCCTTCATGGTGGGATGGTTCGATGGCTTCTGTTGTAGGTACGGGAATATCTTGGGCCTCTGGAGGTTGTTGAGAAGGAGCAGGAGGTGATACGGCTGATGGCCTGAATTGAGGCAGCGTTGGATCACGGTATGATTGTAACATATCTGTGTACTCGTCTTCGTCGGTGGGCAACGGCGGTTCTGTTTGGTCTGGGATAGGGCCGCGAAGGACTTCCAGAAGGTCGCGGTGGTGCTCATCGACAGGTATATCTGAACTCTGACTTTCGGGTGACGAGCCGTCATGCACCGCTGCATCATCATCTAGAGCAGTACCAGATCCAGCGACATTTGTGCCGTCATCGATTGAATATCCTGAATGGGCAAGGAGAGCATCAAGAGGAGCCTGTCGCGTCTCCTCTATCTCCACGCCTACGTTAGTCGGCTCTTCATTCCACGACCTAATTTCTTTCTGAATGTGGCGTGCAAGCTCAGCCTCCAAGCCCTTCTTATCCACGTCTTCTGATTCTTTCTTATTTTGCTCGGCGTAACTCATGTCAACCCGCTCTGCCCACCATTCAAAGTACACATTTGTAAATAAGTGACGGTGTTGGGCTCTCGTCTTCTTAGACGAGAGCGAGGCGATGGCAGCGTCCTCGGCGTTTTTAAACAGGTTATCCAGAAGCTCATTGAATGCCTGTTGGGCGACTTGGTACAAGACGTCTTTCCCAGCGTCCTTCTCCGCTTCGGGTATCTCCATTCCACCCCAGCGCTCTGGGACACTGCGTGATGACGTGGACGGATTCGATCTAGTTTCGTAGTCGTCCATGTCTTCTGCAAACCGCACCTTCGACGACGAACGTGAGCGAGGTGATGGGGCTGGCATTTGAGGAGCCTCCTCCGATTTCGTCTCACCAAGTGGGACATCTTCTTCAATTTTCCAGTCCGGAGGTGCCTCTACCCCCTCTTCCTCATCGGTATAGAACTGCCGTCTCCTCCACCGCTCATGCATGCGGTCATTAGTAATCGCCTCTTGTTCAAGATGGGCGTTGCGCAGCACTCGTTTTGAGGCCAAGTCTATAATTTTTGCACGTTGACTGCGGGGCACCTGGTCGAACGGTACGTCCATACCGAGGACTTCGGATATATCGCAAGGCTCAACAATTCCCGGAGGCCAGTTCACATCAACTTCGTCTGCTAGCTCGGGATTTTCAGACCTATCGTCTTCAGGGGGGGTATTCTCCTGCTGAGCCCGAGTTGACATAATGTTCTCCAACACCCTGCTTTGCAAGGTTTCCAGCGTGGGCGGGGGTGATGACACGACACCCCAGTAGTTACCAGACGTGTCTGGGGGGAAGTCGTTCATAGCCCGGCCGAGGGGGTCTCTGAAGACATCTGCCTTGTCGCCGTGATCATCGCCACTTGGGTTTACAATCCCTTTGCCATCAACGATTTCCAAGTCGCCGTCGGGATTGGGTTGTTTCCCTTCCCCAGCAGCACGTGGATTCGAAGCACGCCCAAATCGACCATCGCGGCCAAAGGCACTACTCAGAGGTTGCCTGCTGTGGACGAGTTGGTGTGCTTCAACACTATTCACAGCATGTTCATCCATACTGTCCAGCATATCTTTCCGCATATTCTTGAATAACACGTAATATGATCGGAACATCCGGAGAAAGTCCTTTCTGTCGACGAATCCGTCCCCATTGATGTCATAGCCATCAAACACTCTCCTGAGCTTGTTTTTGCTTTTCCGAAACGCCAGCCCTTGTAAGTATTCTGGGAAACTGATTAAGTCGTCGTTGTTTTGGTCGTAAAATGCGAACATGCGGTCGTGTATGAGATTCGGCGCGGCATAGCGGTTTCCGTCTGATGGAACGAGGCAGCGATCAAATGTCCGCCGATCCATGGCCAGATAAAGTCCGTCCGGGTCATCGCGCCATTCCGTATTTGCCATGTATGTCCACTGCTCCCAGTATGCTTCGATTTCAGGCCTATCTAGGCCAGTCTCTCTTGTGAGCCTTGTGGTGAGATCGCGCGTCAACATCTTCACCGCAGTATCTGGATCGCCAGGGTAGAACGCGGACTGCAATTGCCTTGGTGCATAGTTGGATATTGGAACTCGTATTTTGTAGAAAACATGTGTTCTGTAGTGGTGGCCTTGGGATTCGCAAGACTCGCAGAGGTCGTAGTCGGCGCAGTTCGCACAGCGGTACCTAATACCGCGGATTGGGACAACTCCGCACGCATTGCATAGAGTTCCACGATGAACATATGCGTTTCGTTTCGTAGCATCTTCGGATATTCGAAATAGCAGTTGTACCATATGCTGTCCAGCGCGCTGTCGGTTCCACGAGGGATCGTCAAATTCGTCAAAGGTGACCTCGTCGACTACTGTTTCGCCATCGGTGAGAGGTCTTAGCACCACTGGCCCGCTTTCATTGTCTGTATCGTCGGACTCGTCTTGAGATGAGTCTGGGTTGTCCTCGGCCCCATCGCCAGTTCGGGGGGTTGGTCGTCGGTGGCGACGTCGGATGGCATTGGTGCGGTGAAGTCCAGGTCCAGACGCTGGAGTAGGGTCTACAACAGCTTCGGCGCCATCACTGCTACTGTGCAGGTAATAAATACCATACGCACTGGCTAGAACAGTGACGAGGACGACGGCTATCCTAGGTCTTGAGAGCGAAGTCAGAGCTGCGCTTGATGAGGCTGACATTTGGGCCGAGATCAAAGACGCGTAGCTGATATCAGTAGTAGTTTGTTTCGATAAATCATGGCAGAAGGGTCATCGCTATTGCCGATATATAATGGCTAGAGGGAGTCTTCTGCAGATGAAGGTGGTGATAGTTGAGTTTCGTAGAGGTATTGTTTGCTTCGTTGACAAGGAAAGCGCAAGTTGAACTGCAGGAGGTTGGCGAATTTCAGCCTTGTGGTCCGAGCGTTATTGGTTTATTAGCTTGAGCGATCTTGGGCAGTCGCCTGTCAAGTCAACATTTATACGGGGAAGCTGCTTTGCTTCATCAATGTTCCATCATGACCTTGGCGCTTCAAATAAAAAACTGCCACGATTATGAATTCATAGAGATTACGGTTATAACTACAGATATTTGTGCACCTTGGAATTGACACGTCTTAGTAGGGTCATGTTCAATAAAATTCATATCGCGGAAACAATATTTCGGCGAGGCAAATATAAATTCAGATAGTATATGCTCAAACTACCAGTGTATCATCCAAGATACCCTATAACAGGAATAGCAAAACTGCATTCATCTAGTCATAAACACTACAAACTCCCGACGCCATCATTCGTACACTCGCTGGGAACACCTTAGAAACCGAGGAGCGAGTTCCACTCTGCGGCCGTCGAGGCGTCCCTCGTGCCAAGGGCCTCAATTTGTGCTTTGGCATCGGCACAAGCGGTCTTGCCAGACTCGCCAGCATTGCAGACGTTGACAAGCTGGTCGCAGATCCTGTTGGTGATGATGTTGGGGTTGAGCGCCTCCTGTTGGCCCTTGGCAACAACTGCGTCAGTGGCCTGGAAGGTGAATTCAGTAGCAGGGCGGCCGCCAAGTCCACCGACGAACTCCATGGTTGGAGTGCAGGTTCCGAAGTCAAACCCGCCAGCAGAAGCCTGAGCTCCACCGTTCGCAGCAGCATCCCCGTTGTTGTTTCCGTTGTTAGCGTTGTTGTTGGCATTGTTGTTGGCGTTGTCATTTCCGTTGTTTCCATTGTTGTTGCCTGCGTCCGCTGCGGCGGTATCAGCGGCAGCGTTCGCGCCCATGGTAACTGTAACAAATGTAGTCGCTGGTCCGCAGGCAGCCGCGGCGGTATCGGCGGCAGCAGCAGCAGCGGTCGTAGCTGCGGCATTAGCACCGGCGTCAGCACCGGCATTGGCATCGGCATTGGCATCGGCGCCATTGTTGGCATTGGCACCGGCATTGGCAGCAGCACCGCCACCTGCACCGACGTCTACGGTAGCTCCAGAAAGGTCAACTGCTTTCAGGCTAGTGAAGCCGTTGTTGATCATGACTTCCGCAACACTAAGACCGTTCGCATCGAAGGGAGCGGTCGTCGACTGTGCCGAGTTCGCATTCTCGACATCAGAATCAGTGACGGCGGGGTCAACAAGAGGGACAACACCGCGAAGAATGTCTGTGGCGGGAAGGGTTGGGTCGCCGCAGATGCTGGGGATGTCTGTGGCGAAGGGGTTGAAGTTCTGCTCGGCAGCAACGAGTCCGATGGCTGCAGCTACGGCGTCGGCACCAGTACCAAGTTTCGCGATGATTTCATCGGCAGCTTGGAGCTATTGTCTGTTAGCAACTGGCTTCCTCAGGGGCATAATTATGAGTCGTACTTTAGCGCAAGGGTTCGCAGCGCCCAGGAGGGTGCTGATGGCCGCTCCAGCTAGAGTTGCGGCAACACCGGGGTCGCCGCCACTGGTAACAGCTGAAATGGCGCTGATGGGTTCCTGTTCTTGGCCAAACCTACAACCATTCCATTAGACCGTTGAAGTTATATATTATCTTCTGACATAACGTACCTAGCCTCAGCGTAGGCAAGGAGAAGGGCAATAACTGCGAACTTGGACTGCATATTTCCGAATTTGATGGATATTTTTTGGACTCTTAAAAATATTGTTGTAAAATTGAAGATAAATGAAGGTGGGCCTGCCGACGCTGATTTAATGAATGTATGTAAATAGAAGCGAAAGTTCACAGAACTGAGAATAGAAACGAAAGCTCGATGGAAAGTTTGGAGAAGTGATGAGGAAAGAAAGAGCCATGATTCTGGGTCTCATCCGACCTTATATGGAGATCCTACCTTGTCGTATTCTTTTAGAATTCGTATACAATCGGGGGTTGCCAGCCCCCTTTGCACTGTCTCATCTCTGCCAAGAGGTAGCAGGAGATCCAGACGGAAGAAATACCCATGCCCACACCGGATGGTATCCGAGCTAGCCTGTGCAGCGGCAGAGCAAGAGTGGTAGTTAGCGCCCATAGCTCCCTCTTTGCCATGCCTTGTTCAATGGACCCTTCATTTTACGGACAGGCCTAGCCGCTGGCCATGGGGCGTGCGGTGTTTCGGCCACACGTTGGTAGTGGGACGTGGGGGGCGTTGCGGGGGGATATCAGACGGGAACATTCTGAGGTGCCTTGGAAACGGCCATGGCTTGAGGCGTCTCAAAGACCTACCGGGGTTAATGAGGCTCCCCTATTTTCGAGCTGCACTACCGTCGAGACCCTCTCATAGTAACCTGTAATCTCTTCATCTAAGAATGGAAATCGTAGTTGAGGCTCTGGGGCCACTGAAGGTTCCTTGGGTTGTAGATTGCTTCGTTGCGCACTCATACCATTAGAACCAACTATTCTTGCAATTCGGACATTACACTTCAATGCGAATTGGGTAATTGCATTGGGGTGAACTGTAAAACCATGGCGGAGCGGCTGCTGCAACTTTAGGTTGACGTTGAGACAGCTTCCGAGACTGACAAGGAGTTTCAGGTGGTCTGAAGCTACGCATGGGCCAAGGGGCGGGTGGCTGACAGGCACAGGAACATTCGGCCCTGACAACCGACAAATCAGAGACGCGGATCATGCCTGCGACTATCGAACATCAACAACGAAAATATTTCGCTCTTGATTTTGAAGCTTTTTAATTCTCCTGCGCATGAAGAAAGACCGTCTTAAGATTTTCGAAGGAGAGATGCCTCACTTCGTCCCGTCAGACCTTGTCTTGTCGCGAACAATAATCGGATTGAATTATTCCGGATCGACAAGATATTCCCGTTCTCACAATGCCATCATATTATTTCTGTATCATTCAATGTGGCTTATTTTGTGCCCATAAAACACTTTCTGTCCGATGTGAATGGCTGGTGCTAGGGTATTCCATGTCCAATGCATTTTATTCCAACCCTTAAAGCCGGCACATTATATCAGTGTCTCTCGCCCTCACCGCCCACCGTATATCCTCTTGCAACGCCTCCTCTGCCCTGCTCCACTTGTGCACCCAGCTGACCGTCATCATTATCATAAGCAACCTCGAAATCGCTACCAAGCCCTTTCCATGTTCGCTGGGAACGTAGATATTCCGCGCCGGGGCTCGCTGTACCGTTGATCATCGCCAGATCCCCGTTCGCGCGCTTCATCAGGGCGCTTGATGCTGGTGCTTCAGTTTCACCTGTCTCACCATTGGATTCTGGCTGAGTTGTTTTCGACGGACGCATTGGCCTGCTGTGGCTTATATAACGACCAGTACGCAGGTCAAATTCTGGCGGAGCCGAGTCTTCTTCGTCATCGGAGTCAGCATTGTCTCCATCGCCAAGCTCATCTGCATCTTTTATAACTGTCCGGGGTACAAGCGGTTTGTTGATAACGTCGCTGAAATCTCCATTCCATTCACCTGTCCAGACTCGTTCCTCGTCGCTCATCAATGCTAGACCCAACTCGAAAGGAGTTATTATTGGGCGGAAGAACTCCGTGCTTTCAACCAGACTGCTCTCCCAACACCCAATGACAACCCATCCTCCGATTTCTGAAAAGTTGGCAACCTTTGCAGCGTTGACTTTACCTACCACAAATGTATAACTCTTCTTGCCCGCCGCCGCAATTTGCGCCTTTATGGCGTCGACAGTCGGCATATAATTTTTAACTGAAAGAGTGTTTATGAGAATCCCAAAAATAGAGCAGGTATTTAATGAGGTGAGCGTGGCATACCGCCGCATCAAGAGACGGGATGTTTGGGCTTCCAGAGCTTGTGGTTTTGCCGTATCGGTGGGGTATATGAACATAGACTTGAGCCGAGATGAGAGCGTAAGGAGCAGACTCGGAGGAGGATCGGAAATATGGAATAAACTGTAATTTTGCAACTTATTTTCCCCTGATTCGACAGCCGGAGGCACTGTGCGATTTGGGAGTGGCGATGCTGGGTCGTGAATAATAGTTGGGGCGAAGACGTTGGAGTAGCCCAGTGCCGTTACTCGTTCTAATATCGTGGGTATATGGTCTGAATATGTAATATCGGCCATGAGTATGACCTCAGTATCTTTTTCCGTATAGGTTTGCTGGAATGCTTCTATCACGGGGTCGATCGGAAGCTTATGTGTCGTAAAGACATAGACGACAGGAAGCCGCGCCGTAGGCGATAGGCACGAACGACCATAGTGAACCACTACATCGGCATCAACATGCTCTGCGGCTATCTCATCCACGCAACATGCTCCATATGATGTATCTGCAAGTATAAACAGTCGATCTTCTGACGGTTGCTTGGCTAGATTCTGCTTCGCAATGTCCAGCTCTTGCACAGCCTTGACAACGTCCTCCACGCCAGCGTTTGCTTCCGCAGTCTTTTGGGGTATATCTTTCAGCTCCTGCTGTAAAAATTGGAAGACTCTCGGCGCATCATTCAGCATGCCGTCTGGAAACTGCAGAGCGACTCGCCTCCATCCTCCAGCACGGATCTCTCTCGCCGTTCGGGCAATCTCATAAACGTGCTGCACGTCATCATCGCTCAACTTCTCTCCGAATGTACTTTTTGCGACAGGCGTCGGATCCTCGAATAGATGTGCGTCTGGCGTCGACAGCACCGGCGCTGCAACAAGGTTTCCTTCCATCGGGCTGGTTATGTATGCTGGTGTCTCAGCCTCGTCTCAGATTTGGCGGGGAACAATAATTTGTGGTGGGATGAGCGGCAACTCGCGGCAGAAAGATAGCGTTGGATTTATTTGGTCTAGCTCGCAAATAGAGTTTACGTATACGCGTATAAAGACTTGATACGCGTATAGAAGGCGTATGGAGCCGTAAAATATGTCCAATACGTGTAAAAACACGGGGTTATACGAGTACAGCTCTTAGCTGTATGCGCTGCGCCATAACCCAATTAATGCCGTTACAATGAACAGCTACCCCATAAATGCCATATTGTACGCGCAAGCTAATTTTGTAAAGGCTTACCCTTTTCTAGTACGATCTATTTGCGATACGCGGAAATTTTATCTGACTTCGCGCGCGTTGATGCACCAACGGCCTGGTTCCATGGGTAATGATGCCAATGTGTTGAGAAGATAAGTAGACTGCTTTCCCTTCTTATTCCAGTTTAAAATCTCATTCTCAATATCTCTACTTTATCTACATATACCCAGTCTTCGAAGTCGTTCATTTTATTTCCTTTCTCTGTGTCTGTCCTTGAGCTCTCGGTTCAATACGACACTCAGCATCCCCGCATCAGGTAGAGCCTAGGTCGTCAAGATGACTGAACTCAAGTCTCACAAGGGCTACTATCTATGGCACTATCTCCCCTCGACCCCCGCAGCAGTTATCTTCTGCATCCTCTTCCTTGTCGCAACCGCCGCGCACTTCTGGCGCCTGTACAAGACCCGCGCATGGTTCTGTCTCGCCTTCACTCTCGGCGCTCTATGTACGACTCTTCCATGCCACTTCTCCACGTTCCGTGGCCTATTTTCTTCCACGATCCAATTCTAACCTCTACAATAGTTGAAGTTATTGGCTTTGGCGCACGTGCGGCAGCCCACGACCGAACCGATGCACTCATGCCCTACATCATCCAAAACTTGTTTATTCTCCTTCCGCCTGCCCTCTTCGCTGCTTCCATTTACATGACACTCGGCCGAATTATCAACGCTGTCAGTGGTGGGCACCTGTCTATCATCCGACCCACATGGCTCACCAAGATCTTCGTGGGCGGTGATGTCTTCTCTTTTATGGTTCAGGGCGGAGGTGGTGGGATGATGGCTGGTGGGGACCCAGACAAGGTCAAGCTCGGCCAAAACATGATTTTGGGCGGACTGGGCATTCAGCTCCTCATGTTTGGGCTCTTCTGGATTACGGCCGTCCTCTTCCACCTTAAGATTCGCAAGAACCCAACAACCGAGAGCTACACCATTGACGCCCGGTGGGAGCAGTATCTGGCTATGCTCTACATGGTCAGTGCGTTGATCATGATCAGGAGTATCTTCCGTGTTGCGGAGTATGTGATGGGCAACGATGGGTATCTTCTAGCGAATGAGTGGACGCTATATGTCTTCGATGCCACGTTGATGTTTGGCGTCACAGTATTGTTTTACTGGAGGCACCCAGGCGCCCTCAAGGGTGCGAAAATCAATGACGCAGAGCGTGTTCAGCTCGACAGCATGAGCTCAAAACGCTGATCGGGTTATGTGGTTGAGAATCGAGAATATTCCCTTTGTCGTGGGTAGCGGTTGTATATGCTAAGGCGTTGTCAGAGGATTTTGAATAGCGAAGTAGATAGAATCAACACAATGGATATAGCTACCAAATAGAATATGATGTGAATAGTCGTTTCTGAACTAAACGTAAATAAGGGTGCTTTATAGTCTTTGTGTGAACTAGAATTTGAGTTGGCGATTTTGTGATCTAAAAGGTATTTCAATTTTATTTTATTGTTCGGATATTAATATATTTTTGGATTAAAAATCCTCATTTTCTAATAGCCGCTAAAATAACACATCACCTCAAGTACTACTCGGCATTTATTTTCCGAAACTCCTATCCAAAACTCCTGCCAAAACTCCCGTTTAATTTCCAAACCCTATTCCATAGATTCCATAGGCGTAGAGGACTCCATAGGCGTAGAGGACTCAGCAAGAGCTGCACATGGCCAAGCCAACCAATTCTCCCAATATGTACCCAAATACCCCGATATAGACTCGATTATATACCTCCCAGCACCCCCCACTAACCAGGCATGACGATGCGAGTGCAGCATCACAGCGAAATGTGCCAAAATAGCGAGTGCCTCTGGCCTGCGCTGCTTTAACAGGTCCAAATACTCGCTGGAAATTTGAATTGGCCAGGCAAAGACTAGACCAACTACTTGTCGGACGCGCTGGGCATCGAATCCCCACTGCAAACTGTCGACAGTCCTCATGTATGTATCTCTGGTACCTGAGCTGAGGTCGGATGTCTCCAGAAGACGGCGGAGGCTGTAGCACTCGTTGCCCACCGGTTCACCAGGGGTTGGCAGATCGCTGTCATCCTCGAGCATGAGCGCTTTCGCTGATAAGTCACGTAGCAGCTCCCAATTATTGGCAATGACCGACCGGACACCACGGTGCAGCTGCATATACTTGACGAATTCTTCCAGAAACACGTGGAAGTTTTCGCTGTGAGATTTGAACGTTGTATAAAAGACGTGGTTGCCTATGAGCGAAGAGAAAACAAACATTGGAAGACAGTTGCTTGAAGTAACTTGATGGCAGGTTTGATTGAATAATGAGAGTGCAATGGTTTGAAGTTCTGCTGCCGCACTTTCAAGCTGCTGTTGTCTATTTGGGTGTAGAGTGGCAAGGTGAAGGGCCGATAAGGCGAGTAGTTCGTTCATTAGGAATGGATGTGACAAAGCCGGCGGAATTACCAGATCTGTCATGACTTGAGCATAGGCTTGACCGGCGCCGATGTACAAAGCCTTCTCATTCAATGCGTGGTAGAATAGCTCCAGGTGAAGCATGTTTGCCGCGCCATTGGCTGCATGCCGCTGAGGTGGTGCTTCTCCAATCGTTGAACCGGCAATAACAGGAGAAATGGTGGATGGGGTGAATTGGCCCTGGCGTTCTGATGAACCTGGCGAGCTACCAAGCGGTGAAAAGGAGCTGTTCACCGGTACAGCCGTGGCCGAGATGGCACCAGGAGAACCAGCAAAGGTGGCACGGCTTGCATGGCTCAAGGCCGGTGAACTAAGTGGTGAAGCAGACGATTGACTCAGAGGTTTGCGCCCGGCATCAAGATAAGCGCAAGACCGCTCTGATGTGGTACAATTGACGCATGCTGGGCGACGTTCGTCACACTGTCATAATAATTAGCTAGTTGTCCACAAAATGCAACATAGAATGATGGGGTCTTGGGAGGCAAATTGGGCATATATTAAAATACATCAAGGGATACGTTACTTTCATGTGCCTTCTCTTACACTCCTGGCACCCACTCTTCGACTTCTTGTGCACCCTGCGCCGCATTTAGGCGTGTAGACCATAAAATTATCGTACGAAATGTGGGATTTGAGGTATACTGATAGGGTGTTTGACGTATTCTGGGGTATACCAATTCGACAATGGCACTTATAGTAATTAGGCTAGGTATATAAACCTTAACTGTCGAAGAGAAATAAAGGAAATGGCATGCATCGTGATATGACGCGCGGCTAAGGTCGATATAGTTGATATCTGTGACACCAAATCATGTGACTACACCAAATTGGATTCGAAAACGAGCTCCACTTTCCCTAAATAAACACTGGCACTTATTTATAGTGACAAAACTATTATTTTATGTTCAAGTAATTCTCATACCAGGTGCTAGTAGCTAATTTGTCAAACAATAAACCTTATAGAAATTTCGTTGACGTTCACTACGGCCATATACCTAGCAATGTCATACAGAATAGCTTGTCTAATTCTAGACGGTCCTTGCTCCAGATTTGCTAACTTAACCCGATAGCGCAGCAGTCTTCGCCCATAATTTCGCTATAACTTCGTCATGCCAGTCCTGCTCTTCCACCAAAAGTACATGCCCCCTTCCCTCCCTCACATAGCTCTCCCCAGGCTGCAGTTGCTTTATGAGGGACTCCCCATGCGGGAATGTTAACATTCGGTCCTCCGTCCCATGCGCGACCAAAATCCTCTCCCTTCCTACCTTGTCTCCTAGCTCCTTGAGCCGTTCCGGGCTCATATCATGCCACCCTGCGGCAATGGCTTGTAATATGAAACCCCTCGGCCCAAACCCAGTTGTATCCGCCCGCTTCTCCAAGTCTTGCGCAGCGATGCGAGCAAAGTTGGTCGGGAAGTGACCGTACGCACCCGATTCCCAGTCTGTGTGACCAGCGGCAGGAAGGCAGCCGGGTGTGGTTGAGGAAGGCAGGTGCAGGGTATCGGGGGCGTCGAGCCAACTGTCAGGGAACATGTTGTAGGCGACGTCGATAATGGTGCGGTCGAGAGACTTGGGCAAGAACATGCTAACTCTGTTACGTACGTTTTGCAGGAAAGGGGTGGTGCGCTGGAAGCGTGCAAGCGTGGAGAAAAGAGAAAGGGAGCATATGCGCTCAGGTATAAGTTGACCCTGAAAAACCGTTAGTCGCTGATAGAAATTGCCGCGGAATATTGTGGGAAAGGTAGCGTACGAGTTCCTGTGAAATCATGCCGCCCATAGACACCCCGATAACGTGTAACTCTCGCTCCTGGGTCCAGTTTAAGTGATCTACGAGCTCGACAACATCCTTCGCCATCTCTGACGTCGAGTAGCGCATGATAGGCTTATCAGAGCGGCCAATACCACGGTTGTCAAAGATCAAGAAGGAATACTGATCCCCCTGCTCGTGGCCGAATCTCAATGTTTGGCGTTGCCATGCTCCCTATTCTTATGTTAGCATCTATAACTCACGTGGGGTTCTATGAGCTTGCCTTGGTGGCCCCAAGTCCCGTTATCGCCTGCAAAATTGCTTGTTAGCATCATTTCACTAAATTGCTAACATCTAGCTCCTCTTCTTGGAAGGCTGCCTCGACTCCAAATAATCCGGGGTTTCCGTGGCAATCACATGCACAAGTCAACCAGATATCTCGTGACTTACTACGATCTTCGTCTTTCCCGTTCCGTGTACCTCCCATGAAATGTTCAGAGGGCCTCCTCTCCCTTCTGCAACCTTCAGGTTCCCCTCCCGTGTTGGCTGGAGCTTCCACGTCACTGATGGGTAGCTAGGCAATGCCGTCACCTCGGCAGCCTTCAGCCGGGGATGCTTGGCGGCAGTATCTGAGGGAGCGTGAGACCTTTTTGGCGGTTAGCATATAACAAAGCAGGATAGGGCCTGGCAACCTACATTGTATGGTTATAGGTGTAATTGAGAAACAGAAAGCAAAGCAAAGAAGCAAAGGGTCTACAGATTTATTATGGCGTCGAGGTTGATCTTGTTAATGCAAGGCAGGAACGCGCTTGCACGAAGTGGGTCTGGTACATACCTTGTACGACATCCTGAGAACCCCATAAATAGAACCCCACACTTTCACAGTAATACGCCACCAACACATTTGGCGATTAGTGGCCGGTTACTCCATCAAGAGCTGAGAACTCTGCCTATATACGAGGTATATAATTTGAACTATATCTACTCGACCAACCACCTTAACTCTATTGAGTTTGAACTCGAAACTGAAAGCCGAGATATTGTCTCGTACTAGGGCCATCTGAATGATGTGATCGCAAACTTCTTCATGCTTCCTCAGGCCCAGTTTGCATTCAGGGCATCATATGCCACCTGGTTAATTCCAATAACTGAACCATGCCTCAAGTTCGAAGGGAAATTCGACCGATCCGCATCCACCCAGGCGTTGGCATTCATATTTGTCGACGTAAATGGCCTGTACCCATCACTGCCATAATAATCTAACAGCAGATGCACCTTCCCATCAACTTGATTGTCCAAGTATGCATATGGGCCTTCAACCTGAGTGTGAATCCAAGCATCAGAGCCGCCAGGTCGTGTCCAAGTCCCAAAGAGCCCATTATCGGAGCGCTCCATGTACACGAGTGAGGCGGACTCGTCCTTGAGGAACCGCGCATAGCTGTTGGCACCGTATTGCGGCAGTTGCAAGATTGCGAGGTCAATGACAGGAGTTGAGGCGGCGACGAGCGTCTGCGGCGCGGTGAAGGTTTTGAAGTCGCTCGTGTATGCATACCGGATTTCGCTCGCACCAGGAGTGCCAGTGTGCTGGGAGTCGGAAGTGGAGTACTGATGTCTTGGTTAAGAAGTGCATAGGACAAGGTAACAGGCAACTTACAAATTTGGATGCCCAGTGAACCAAATATTGGCCTGCGACGGGCAGTCAGAATCACATCGATAACCCGTAAGAAATCAAATTAGGGTACTCACCTTTGCTCGCATCCCAGATTGCATCTGGCGCCCAGACCATTCCAGCTTGGTCATTCTCAACTTTAACCAGTCGCTCGGAACCCCAGTTAATCAAATCTGTGCTCTCCCAAATATAAATACTGAGAGACCCTTTGCGCTGAGCTGCATCCCAAGTGGTCTGAATTCAAGTCAGACCCGGCACAAAACTGGCAATAACGGAGTTCTTCAGCCCATGAGTTACCTTTCCGATATCCAAATCAGTTCCAATAATATACCATTTCTTGCCGGCCTCAGATCCACCGCCATTGATAATAGACGGGTCGCGGACTCCTCCCGTGCCGGAAGATGGATCGAGAATTGCCTGACCACCATTCAAAGCCTTGAACGAGAGCGCATTGTTTCCATTGCTCAAGTAGAAGTATACATTTGGTGCGTCTCCGAGGAAAAAGACTCCAAGGTAACCCACAAGGCTAGAGTCCGCGCGCACAGCGATATCAGTAACAGCGGACTGCGTTGGTAAGGCCGATACAGCGCTTGATGCCAGAACGGCGTATATGAGACTGGAGAGCTTCATGATGCATACTGAGAGGGAAATCTTGAAGGGGGGGCAGTTGACTATAAGCACAACACCAAGGCACGCACGAATGGAAGGCAAATGCCGACGCGGCAATAGATAACCCCTAGATTAACTTACTCGGAGTACAAGGTAAAAGAAAGACCCAAATCAAAGTTAGGCATACCGCCAATGTTACTTAACGTATAGTTCCACGTATGGGAAGGCTTTTGGACCTGCTCCTGGCACTATATAAAAGCCGGCTTTATATGGTGGAATTATTAGGTTGCCAAGACAAAACGGGCTCAAATTCAACAAACCCCTCGTTCTTCGCCATGTGCGGGGAAATAGTCCGAGGCTAATCGGGGCGGATGATGTGATGTGCATGGGGTTGAAGGTATGGGGTTTGATGTGGAGGAATGATAATCCGCTGGTATTGTGTGAATAACCCTGTATTAGCCCCAACAGCAACCAAGAAACTATCATATTATAGCTCTGTTATGATTTTAAGGGCTAGATAGAGTCAGGGAGATATACTACATTCTGTTATTCCTTCATTCATCCGTTATATGAATGTCACACGGCGCCGTTCAAATAACCAATGACATGTGCCATGGTAGATGGAGGTCGCAGCTGACAGATCGTTGGAGTTGCGCCGATGTCTCTCGACCTTTGAGGGGTTTGGATCGTTTCTCTATCTGCTTTGTACCTTTGGCCGACTTGGACAATGACATAACACTGTGATTCCCTTTATCAGTTCCTGCTCATGTTTGGGGGTTGATCAATGTGAGAAACGAGGGCTGTGTAGAATATAGCACGAGTTGACCTACCCTCGGGCTGGTTCTGGACATGACTTCAGGCAGGCCGCAGTGGTATTCAGATGCGCGTTTTTCATTTCAAATAGACGGCGTGTCTCAAACGCGCAGATGTCGAGCAATGGCTCGGATTCAGGAGTCGCACCGCACCTCCAATTTAATTCACAGAAATCTTCAAATTTTCATTCACCCCCCATACTTTATCGATTTGACAATGGCGAGGCTGTATGAGTGCGAGTATGAAAATAGAATCGGGTGCCACGCAGATTGCGCACGGTTGCGCGGGTCACTGTGAAGATTGGCTTTGTAACCCTAATCGGCGTTGAAACCTTTGGAATTCCTAAAAGTAATTCCGCGCCCTTGTTGAATAATCACGTTTTGTTCCGTTTCCCCAGTCAAACATCAAACACCAGTGGTTATATCACGCACCATTAGTCGCCGTCGACGTCTTCATGTCAGCGGTACGGCGCGCACCAGTACTTATATGACAGACACGTGAACCTTAAGTGTTTCACACATATACTTTCCATAGCACCCGCCTTGAGTCTCATCTGCGAATCATTGTGAGCGAATACACGGCACTGACGCGCGACGAGAATTGGAAGCTAATGAATATCAGCCGAAATATAGGATTCAGGCGCCTCAAGAACTGCCTACCGGGGAAAGGTGATTCTGTATTGATTGGCATGAGATGCATATAGGAACGTTATATATATAGAAGATATCATACTTTGTACATACAACCCTTACCAGGATATCAATCAGTACCACAAGGGTGAGGAATTTGCCAGGCCCCATGTATCATCAATCATGCAGTTTTATTTGCCATGCTTCTCATAATATCGAGTTAAATATGTGCGAGAACTGAAGTATGTACATCAGAGGAGGCAAGCTTGCAGCGTCATTTCGCCGCACAGTCACCCGGAACTTGACCATGTTCCCACTATATTCCACAGCTTAACATAAGCATGGCAAGTGGATCGTCTGGTAATTGCTGCACGTCCTTCCTGCTGGTGTATCGCTGCCCTTCTGCAAAAAAAGGTCATAGTACCCTGCTGTGGCGCTGTCGCAGACAAGGAAGTTCAATTCTAATGGTTGCTAGTCAGTCTGTAGCTCATTTATCGCATGCCGGCTTCCTCTAACACTCGACCCCTCGTTATAGAAATAAATAAAAGATGAGAATGACACTTACGGCGTCCATAAGGGCTCCCATTTGCCGTAATAATAGTGTCTCCTTCAAGTCCCCAAGCCGTCGTTGTAGCCGTGGCATCAAAAGAAAGCGGTAGATACGAGGTGCTTGCCTCGCCAATGTTCAGATACAGAGACGAATTTGTGCTCTGAATGGTCTCGCCGATAGTGAAGTACTCGGATGTTGCCTCAGGTCCCATGACAGGGCTGGATGCATTCCCTGGTAGAGATTGCAGATAGAGATGGTATATTGGGTCCTGGACACCGCGGATTTGGTAGGACTTCGTTTGCCTTTGGGCGATATCATTTGGGGCACCTAGTGGGGTAGCGACGGCGAAGGCAGCGAGCGTTGAAGCCGCGAGGACTAAGCTGAACGAGCGCATTTTTAATTTGAATTCTTTACATATACAACCAAAAAAAGCGAAATCGAAAGAAATCCATTTCTAATGGGAATCGAGCTACTTTTGAGGAACGGGAAATATGTCATATGACGAGTACTATCAGGTATTTATTTATATTTATTAATTTTTCATAGTGTCTGCACTCTCCGCGTTTCGCATTGAGGGTTGTAAATGGTCCGGCTCGGAGCCGTATATTACTGGGATATGCCAATTAAACTTAGGCGCTAGCTGACTCAGCACCTCTCGCACAGGCCATAAATATTTCTATGGGCCTCACGTAGCCTTGCTAGGGCGCCAATGTTTGTTTATCGCGTTCGTACTCGCATTCGCATTCGAATTTGGTGTTTGCGTTTTTCATACCACTTCAAAATTGAGTCCCTAGCCCATTACCTCAAATTGGCACGTGGGAATCATAATCGGGACGTGATATATCTTAGAGAAACGTTGATTTTTCACATGGCAGCTGTGGTCTCATCCTAAGTTGCCCTACGGCGAAGATTTCTCCGCCATAGAGCTTGTCGTATGCAATGATGTCGTGTTTTCCATATAGTGCTATCACGAAAAATATAAGGGTTCGTCAGTATTTTATGACCATCACATGTAAGATTACACCCCACGATTAACCCCATGCGGGGTTATAAACAGGGTCGAAATCTTGTGGGGTAGCTTGTTCCAGTGTGGATTTGCAGTGGGGTAACCCGTTATAGCGTCGGCATTTTTGCATCTGGCCCTGGTTTTCTAGTAAGCTTATCACCACCTCGGCAAGCCCCTGAAGGCGCCATTTAAATGAGCGAGAACATCCCGATTCGGTGAGACGATATAAAGTCCGCTCACCGTCCAATCCAGTTTCGCTGTATTTGCATTGCATTGCAATCGATAAGTGCTTATACACGGAGCTACCATGGCTTTTCTGAGGAACCCGTTGTCGCCCATTGGCCTCATCTGTGGTGCCGCCCTTTTTTCTGCACTCGCAACTGGGCAGGAACTGGTTGGTCCCGCAGCCTGTGCCACCTTGAAGACGTCACTGCCGGGCGCAGAAGTTGTAAATAGTGTACTGCACCCCGACTTTATCAGCAGTCGGTATGGATACTGGAATTCTCGCCAAAGCGATTATACCCCGTCGTGTGTCTTCTACCCAACTTCCGCTCAGGATGTCTCCACTGCCCTAAAAGTTATTCGCGCCGCAGGCTCTCGGTTTGCCATCAAAGCCGGTGGCCACAACCCCAATGACTTCTTCTCGTCCGTTGACAAGGGGGTCTTGATTGACCTCAAGAAGCTGAATGACAAGTCCTACGATGCGGAGACTACTCTCGCAACTTATGGGCCTGGAAACAAATTTGGTGACATCTATGACTTCTTCGCACCCCTGGGACGCACGGTTGTCGGCGCTCGTTTGGCTGACGTCGGTTCTGGTCTCGCACTATCAGGCGGCTTGTCCTTCCTCTCGTCTCAATACGGCTTGGCATGCGATTCGTTCCGCTCCCTGGAGATTGTCCTACCAAGCGGAGAAATTGTCACGGCTTCCCCGGAGTCCAACCCAGACCTCTTCTTTGCGTCACGCGGAGGAGGCGGCAACGCCTACGGCGTCGTCACCAAGTACACGGTGCAATCTCGCCCAGCGGGCGAGTTCTACGCTGGAAATATCTTCTACCTCTTTGAGCAAACTCTGGACGTTCTCGACGCTATCAACAACTTCGCCAAATACAACACGGACCCCAAGGCATCCATTATCGGAACATACGAGAAGCTGCCCACGCCAGACCTCAGCCTTAACCTCGATGAATTCATCATCATCTTCCTAGTCTACGATGGTCCGGACGCGGGCAATGCCTTCCAGAACTTCACTAGCATCCCTTCCCTTCTGAACACAATGTCTATTAAGACGTACCCAGAGGTGGTTAACATGCCAGCCAAAGGTGCTGGGGTACTCTCCCGAGGTCCCAACACATTCCGTGTCGCAGTTCAACGCATCGATGGATCTGCCGTTCATGACATTTACAAGAACTGGAACACCTGGGCCGAGGACCACAAGGGAGACTATCTTCTCGCATCTCTCGACTTCCAGCCCGTCCCAAAATCACTCACCGACGCATCGAACGCGTACGAGGGTGGAAATGCCATGCAAATGCCCGAAGGACCATGGATGTGGGTCAACTACCTTATCACGCTCCCGCCTATTACTTCGGCTGCAAATTACAAGCGAATTCAAGCCGCATTCAAGACGATGGCGGAGACGATTCCTCATGGGGAGGGATTGCCGCTGTTTATTAACGACGCGAGTGCAGACCAGAATCCACTTGAGACGTATGGGGGCTACGAAACCTTGAAGGTAGCAAAGGCGAAGTATGATCCTGATGGATTCTTTGCTGGCAAGACTGGCGGTTGGACATTCAACTGATCTAAAGCGATGTTATATACCATATGATTTATATATTATGTAGCTGCAGTCTATATTATGGAATATCAATCTATATAATGTATAGTTTCCAACTAGCACTAATCGATTAGCACATATTGAGATAGAGCTATTTGGCCTGTTTTGGCCACCCAATGGCAACTTTTGAGAATCTTTATGTTTGCGTTAAGCTCTTCGGTCGATATTGGGAGACAAAGACCAATCAAAACGCTCACATAGAGCCCTGTCGCAAATTTAGGCTAAACATACAGCAACTTCCCTGTACATCCCCAATATATCATCAATTAGAGTCTAGTAACATAGCGGGGGGAAGCTGGGCAAATCTACCCCAAGAAGATCCCCAAAATATTAGCCTAAATAATACTCGGAGAACCCTCGAAAGCGAATAGCTTCACGGAGACACATTTTTCCTCCCACTACGCCGTCCGGACAGTCATATGTACTTGGTAGCTTATAGCTCCAATATTACTAACTATGCACCGTGGGGTATTTACATGGAAGCTACCCTGGAAAAATGAGATGGCTTACATCCCCGCACTGGGGAAGCATATAAGCTCATCTGAGTGCCGTTGTTGACCAACCCAGGCTTTCACTGTCCCCCTCAATTGAAGGCTCAAAACAAACCTCATCATGAAGCTCTCATTCGGGCTACCTCTTGCCCTACTAGCTGGTGCCATCGCTTCGCCATTGGCAATCCAGGGTAACTCCACCTTCTACAATCCAGTTTTGCCAGGATGGCACTCGGATCCCTCATGCATCCAAGTTAAGGGGACATTCTTCTGCGCGATCTCAACATTCATTTCCTTCCCGGGAATCCCCATCTATGCCTCGAAAGATTTAATCAACTGGAAGCTCGTCAGCCATGTATGGAACCGCGAAAGCCAGCTCCCAGGCGTCAGCGCAAGCACTGTTGGACAGCAAGACGGCATGTATGCGCCCACCATCCGTTATCGCAATGGGGAATTCTATGTGATCTGCGAGTATCTCGGTCTACCAGACGGCATCATCGGCGTTATATTCAAAACGAGGGACCCGTTTAATGAGAAATCGTGGAGCGACCCAGTAACATTCAGTCCGACGAATATTGACCCCGATCTGTTCTGGGACGATGACGGAAAGGTGTATTCTGCCACGCACGGCATTCTACTCCAGGAACTCAACCTCAAGACTGGCGAGCTCAGCCAGCCTCCGATCAGTATATGGAACGGCACTGGAGGCGTGTGGCCCGAAGGTCCGCATATTCATAAGAAGGACGGCTGGTACTACCTCTTGATTGCTGAAGGAGGAACCGAACGTGACCACTCCATCACAATTGCAAGATCTCGCAAGATTACCGGCCCCTACGAGTCCTATGCCAACAACCCGCTCCTGTCGAACCGTGGTACGGATGAATACTTCCAAACTGTTGGACACGGTGATTTGTTCCAGGATACGAATGGGAAGTGGTGGGGAATGTGTCTGGCAACCCGAACAGGGCCGGAATTCGAAGACTTTCCAATGGGCCGCGAAGCCGTGCTGTTCTCAGCAAGATGGGATGAGGGCGAGTGGCCAGTGCTAGACCCAGTCCGAGGTGAAATGAGTGGATGGCCGTTGCCACCAACTAGCCGTGACGTCCCAGGAGATGGCCCATTCAACTCCGATCCAGATGTGTACGACTTCCCTCTCGGAAAGGCCATCCCACGCAACCTAGTATATTGGCGCGTACCACGAGCCCGTTCAATCTCCGTGACAGCCAAAGGCTTGCAGATTGTGCCCAGCCGAAACAACTTGACAGGAACGCCAGAGTCTCTGACAACACCTGAGCTCACTGGCCAGAAGGGATTGGCATTTATTGGCCGTCGTCAAACTGACACTCTGTTCACCTTCAGTACCGACGTGTCCTTCAACCCTCGCATTGTTGGACAGGAGGCAGGTGTCACAGTCTTCCTCACGCAATTCAACCACATTGACCTGGGAATTGTGCTTTTGGCCCCAGATGCATCGACTTCCAAGCGCAATAATAAGCCCCAGTTATCACTCCGCTTCCGCACCATTGGCACAATCGAATCCCCTGAACCAACTATTATCCCCGTCCCTGCAAGTTGGGGTTCCGGCCAAATCCGACTGGAGATCCAGACAGCTAATGCTACGCATTACAATGTTGCTGCTATGCCTGCTGCAAACCCGAATGCCAGGATCATTCTCGGGACGGCGTCTGCGCGGCTTGTTAGTGGTGGAAGCGGCAGTTTTGTTGGGAGTCTGGTGGGTGCCTATGCTACCTGCAATGGGGCTGGAGCTGGATTGGACTGCCCGGCTGGTGGAAATGCGTACTTCAAGCGTTGGAGGTATACTGGTGCCGCGCAGTACATCTCGGCGACCGAGATTGTTCCAGAGCTGTGAGCGTGGGGTCATCGGGGGTATTGAGGGACGATAATACTGATAATGTCCAATACTCTGATGGGGAGTAATGGAAAATACAACTGTGAGGGAATTATGACCATGAAATTCCTGGTTCTTGCCGTGACATGTGGGAATGGAGTGAATCGTATTCAAAGGCACCCACAGCCAACCACTCCGAGTGCATAAAGACCTTTGTATAAATATTCAGCTTCTAATTCTCACCTTCAGATACATATGAATTCCTAATCCAGTCAGCATAAACCAGAAATTCAACTGGAAATACTTACTCCTCAGGAACCCACCCGGGTATTCTTGCCCCACCCTCAATGAATCTCAGGTCTTTTCCCGTCTTTACATCGATAATCTTAGTCTTCGGGCATTCCCACCCCGGATCTGCCTCCATCGCATCCTCGAATTCTGACACGAGTAAACCGATGTATCGATCTGGATCACCCCCGCTATAAACTATACCCTTATCTGCGTATATCTCCAACTCCCTCAGGCTCTTCATACTTTTCAGAGTACTCATGTGATAATACCCAAAATAAGCACAGTCCTTCGTATCCGTCACCAAATGCTGGATCTCCTGGAGGGGCCCATCTGGAATATAAGGGAGGAGGGTGTCTGCTACCCTCACTATATCTTGAGAGACGGACAGATATATGGGCCGCGGTTTGTAAGACGTCGAAAAATACGGCGCGTAGATGGCGAGGGCTTCGTACCTTGATTCTCGGTTCACTTGAAGCAGAGGCGGGGCCGGAGTGTTGGTGTCCCAGACTTTAATTACGCGAGGGGCGGCATGGGCGATGGTTATTTGAGAACATACGACAGTGCGAGGAATTGAGAGAAGCAAAGACCAGATTTTGAGGCGGATCTCGACGGGGAGGATGGGGAAGAGGTGAAATGTGGTGAGTGCTGACATCGCTGTGATTGACGCGTCAAATAAAGCGGTGTTAATCGAGTGGTCTTTCTTCGTCAGCGCACTGCGTTGACACGATATGTGAAGTGTAGAGCTTGACTTACCCCGCGACGGACACACTTTAAGTGTAAATAAAATGCTTATTTCTCGACGTTGTAGGTGTGACAATAACGTCCAGCGGGAGAGCACGCAACCCCACCCACCATCGCCTTAGTCCTGTTTCAAAGCTGCTGTCAGCTCAGAAGGATTAGCCTCAGGGCGCTATCCGCGAAACTCTCCACCTGGACCCTGATACCCCTAGTGTCTGTTTGGTAGTCTTTCTAGAGACGACCTCTGCCCCATGAGGCAAAATAGTACCGCACGGTTGCGATTGCGATATTAATTTAAGTTCGGGTATGAGGCGCTTCCCTGAAATTGCGT
>LNAR01002022.1:0-42162 GCA_001630585.1 Pseudogymnoascus sp. BL549 | reverse complement strand
GGTGGCGGCCAGTGGGGGGAATTGGTAACTGGGAAGCTTGGGAGTTGGTTGGGGGCGACGAACTGAAGACTCTTCTTGGGGTTTGGAGAGGCTAGGAGATGAGATATTGGGACGGGTTGGGGTGTGGAGTAGGTATGGAAATAGACACGGCCGTGGACATGGGCCTTGAGTCGCTGTCGCGGTCCTTCCCCAAGCGCTGTACATATGGATTGAAGTACGTATGGAGCATCTACGAACGCCGACTCGCCGCCACCGATCGATCTATCGACAGCCGCCTGGTCTGCGAGGGTCCAGTGAGGTTGAGGCAGCACAGGTCTTGGGGGCTTGAGTGGCTGAGGATCACCGGCGCGCTTGCTCCCTTGATAGACCGAAAAGGCAATGGGCGTCCGCGGCCAATGCGATCATGCACTCTGGTAGGTGGGAGGGGCGATATAAGCTATTGGCATTGTGTACATAATGTGCGCATCCTGCGACCTAAGACAGCACTATGCAAATACAGGGAAGATGGTGATCTGGATACAGGGAGTGGATGTAAACATTGGACACGGGAGGAAAAAGATGACAGTGGACACATGGCTGTAAGCAGTAGATGTAAGCGGTCCATCGAGCTCAATATGGAATACGAAGACCATACGGGGTACGGAGTATGTGTTTACGGAGAAGTCGTGATATGCACCGATTGAGCGAGTTACGAGTTTTTCACTCCGACTTTGTTCGCCGGTCGCTCCTTCTCCCCCTTACTATGTACTCATAGCGCGCATGATCGACGACGAGGTTGATCCGTATGACATGCTTACTCGAGGCTCACTGTCGTTGCCTGCAGTGCTACTCGGCGCCGTCTTACATGGTCAGTCGCTCTTCGCTCCATCCATTGTTAAGAGTAACCTCATACGAGGAGTATATTGGACTCTCTCGTATGTCCTCATTCTATTCCAAATGACCCCATCTCGAGTTTTCTGGGCCATATCGGGGCCATCTCTAGACCATATCTGGCCCAATACTATGCATAAAGTATGCATATGCCCCATATTGTACATATCCTTGCTCACCTGGGATGTCGTCGATATTTGGAACCAGAGCATCATCGTGCGCTGCACCACCATGCACAGTCGGTAGCACCGCTGCATCTGCATCTGCACCTGCAGTATACCCATAAATTCCCATCCTGGCCATACAATCCCGCATAGTGTCTGCATAATGTCTGCATATCTTGGTACAGACAAAAACGCCAACAAACAAACAACAGAACCTGCTGCCTGCATCTCTCACCCGTCCCACTCCACTTCTTCCACTTCTTCTTCCACTCCCGCCTCATTGCCGTTGCCACCACTGTAATCAAAATCAGAAACTTCTCCATCCCGCAGCCTATGACATTCCCATGTCTTCCTTGGTTTGCCAATCGTAATTCCCATCTCTCAATCTCGACGCCGGTCCAGGATTTCCAACTTCTGCATGTTCCCTAAGTATACCTGCTGCTAGTTGCAACTGCACTGCACCATGCAACTTGCTATAGTATACCGTTGTATAGCATAGTATAGTATAGTGCAGTATCATCCTTCCGATCTACGGTGCACATTCCAATCCAGCACCATCTCCCCGCCGCCACATCTGTCATCTTTCAGCTGATGTGAGCCGCAAACGCTGTCCCCCTCACGTCCTACCAACCTCCCCACTAGCCTCCTCCGGTATAGGCCCGTCTATCATACCCAACGCACTGGTCATCTTCAGCTGTTGCTGTTCCGAGCCCGCCGAATAACGGCCAAACAAAACGATTATATCGATGCATATGACCGGTGATAGTCACCGGCGGTGCGTATGGTCGGGTAAGTCATAGGTTGGAGAGCGACAAGACCGCCGAGTACTAATATCGCCCTCGCCCCTATCACAACAGACTTTCCCTAGTTTTCGTCCGGGTAGGCGGCCAACGCACGACCAACTGTGTGCGCATACAGAAAGACGAGCCCAGACCACACCGGCCAGGTTAGTTCCGTGGTGTCTCAGCTGGAGGGACCCCGATCACCGCACATCCCCGGCCGGCGAACAGCCCGGGTTACCACTCTCTCTCTAGCACGGCGTCGATTGTTCGCTATCGATTTTCGTAGTTTGAAACAATGGCCAGAGCTGTGGCCCGCAGGCGGAAAAGAACCCGTGACAGGAAGGAGAAGATGTTGTTCTAGGCTCATGACCGTCCTTCTCCAGTGTGGTTGCTGTCGTTCGCTTCTGTTTCGGCACAGGCTAGCATCCGGAGTCGCACAACGACATTCGAACCACTGACACTCCTCAAAACGATGTAGGTATGTTCACGTGGGGGGACAGCGCCCACGAGTTGGCGACGTGGAAGAGGGAGAGACATACAGGAGCTGTGCTGGAGGGCCATACAGATCTCGCGAGCATGTCGCCAATGTCCGCCGATGCCTGCGTCCAATACACTTGGAGACACCGACAGACAGAGTCTGGGGTGTGGAGGGTGGATTGCGAGAAGGTCATTGGGGGTCCAAGAAAGCTTGAGTAGTAGTGGTAAGAGGGGGTTGTTGGGTTTAAATTGCGTTTGACCATTGCTAGCGCTCAAGATGGGAACCCCCTTCGTAGCATGTTCTTATATGTTGATAGAGACTATTGCCACGGTTCGTAGCTATGAGATGTCCCACAATCCCCCCCAAGTGGTGAGGACGGTTTACAAACAGCGTGGGCGTGACGGCAGTAGAGGTGCGTTAGGCATGAGGAATCTCGCCATTGGTATAATGCTCCAGTAACAGCAGGGTTCCTACAGCAGCAGAGGAACGGTGCCTAAAGTAGCGAAGGAAGCTTGAGTTTATTTAAATGATGCTTTTGTAAATGTAGCCTGCATTTTCACTCTGTCGACAGGGCAGCGAGGCAAATTATCACAGAAGATTATAGCGAAGGTATATATCTCTTGAAGTTGAATATATATTCCATCTACTCTATCTTACAGTCAAGAATAAGTCATCCCCCATCTTCTTTGGGGTCAGCTCCCACGGACTCGGGCTCATAGGCACCTGTCCCCTCTCGCCCTGCAAATTCATAAATGAACGTCCACTGCCATTCTGTTGTCCCTGTCCTGCGCCAACCGGCACAACCCTCCACCCATTCTTCCCACCCGCTGGTTTCCCGTTAACTCCCCCAAGCATCAGAGCATCCGCCTGTTCCTTCCCTCGCCGCTTCTCTAATAATGAAGACGACGTACTCTCAGCTGACATCCCACTCCCAGCACTCGCTCGCGGATCCCGCAGTCGCTGGAAATTCGGCTGCTTTGGCGGAGGGTAGGCGAAGGTAGGCGATAACTTGGGGATTTTGGGATAGGAGACGGGCGACTCAACGACAGGGGAGAGGTCTGCGCTACGTCTGTCATTGACGTGTGATTTTCGTCGTAAGGGTGCAGGCACAAGCGTGGGTTCTGGCTGTAACGCTTGGTTATTAAAATCTGTAGGCAATTCCGCGGCTTCCTGCTGAGAGGGTTGGCTATACGGCGTGTATGCCCTGTATGGAGATCGTTGTGGCTGTCGGCCATTTTGATAATTCGCAGTACTGTCTCGTGGAGTGCTTTGGCTCGAGTATACACTAGAAGTTGCCGTGCCTGGATGCAAAGGCTGTGAAAAGCTACGAGCTGGCTTTCGGATTTCCTGTGGCCTCAGACTGTTTTCCGAGATAAGTGCCCTTGGTGGTGTGGCAGGGTTGGTCGTTGGGAGCGATGGGTTTACCTCACCATTTGGGAGGCCGTAATATATGGTATTATTTTCTTCGTAGCTAAAAGGAGTGTATGGTGTGCTGTCTTCTTCAAACTGGGTCATCGCACTATCTCGGTTCGGTGCCCCTTGATCGTAGTATTCATTTTTGTTTCGTGGCATGGGTAATGGACCATCCTTCGCAACTGGCTCAGGTGGAACGTACAGTCGTAGTTTGGGCTTTTCTGGTAGTCCGTTTGTAGGCAAGACATATTTCTTCACCTCTGGGGAAACTGCCATCCCGATTTGGTCTGTCGGGAGGGTTATCCCGGGGTCTCCATATTCCATTGGAAACCTCGGTGGTGCGACTTTCTTTCCTCCCGAGGGCCCGACAGGCCCATTTCCTAGCCCAGTTGGAAAATATTTCTCGCCATTTGATGGATCATTTTGGAAAGGTAGGCTATTGGTATCGCTATTCCGCCCTCGAAGTATGCGTCGTCTTCGCCTCAGGCACGCCGCAATCGCGATGGCTACAATGGCTATCACGGCGGCGCCAACGCTTGCCACAACAATTCCAGCCAGCTGCGGGGAGCTCAGCTGGGTTCCAGCTACTGGAACGGCCGACGAAGAACCGTCGGCGGAAGCCGGTGCGGTGGGATCGGCTGCATTAAGTTCTGTGGTTGAGGCAGAATCGCTCGTCGGTTGAGAAGTTGTGCTTGGAACGGACGTGGTAGACTCGGCAGTCGTTCTAGTAGTACTCGAATCCGAGGTCGTACTAGGAGTGCTTGATGCAGCGTTTGATGCCTTAGAAGAAGTACTGCTCGTGGTCTCAATCGTCTTTGGAGGTAGACTTCCAACAATGATAGTCGCCTCAAGTACCGTGTTCGTATTTGGCAACGCGTTGGCCTTGCCACCACACATGTTGTAAGCCTTTTTCCCGACAGAGCTGCTGGCATCGTCTCCAGTACAGACCCCCAACCCCACCTCGGCACTAATGCATTGTATTGCCCCTTCCCCTGCCGCGTAGCCTGTTGAGCTCTTGTGCGTGCACAAGCAGTCTAGAGTTGGAGTTGTCGTACATGCGGATACTGGAAAATTTGCTGCAAGGAAAGAAACAAAACATGACTGTGCGCATTCTGGAACAAATTCTGTGATGTCGTCCCCTAAGCTATATGTGGAAGAAGAGGAATCCTTGGCCGTAACAAGGTTCGTAGTCGCAAGAAGGTATATTAAAGCGAGAAGCCTCGCAGGAAAGATGCTCATTTTAAGGGCACTGTTACGTGTCAGCGAACCTTGCCCACGCATCCATAGTATCACATAGCAAGAGCATTCGACAGCTTTGGATCTACTGACCGTAAAGAAGGAAAGAAAGTATGGTGGATGAGCCGACCAGCGTCCCATCATCAAAATAGAAATGAAGAAAGGAAGTAAGACGACGCCAAAGGAAAGCACAGCACAGGGAAAGTAGGAATGTAGAGTCCGAAACAAAATGAAAGATGAGGGGGCAACAAAAGACAATAAGAAGACGGAATAAAACAAAATTAGATCCAGCATATCGGCTACCTGTTACCTGTTGGGACATGACCGATACACTCATCCTACCCAAACCACACCTGGCCAACGTCTGGCCATGTTGTGGTGCCCTGATCCACAAACTATGCATCCTGCCGCCAAAGGTAAGTCCCTGACAGGCCGCCGGAATGTTAGTAGGCGCTGTCATGATACTCAGTCAGTCTGATGTTTATTCTTGGAGACCAATATGATGCTCTGAGTGGTTGATGTTGCATGCGCGGTTAAGGCCAGCGCCAAAGATCGTCCTTGATTGGCTCAATGCCAACCTTGCTGCGAGCTCACGTGCAGATTTCCTTCGCGAGGCTGAAGTCTACGTCATAAATCGAGCCGCGGTTACGGATAAAGTTGGATCTGTGCCTGTAAATAAATTACTCTGCAGGTTGGAGCCGCTCAGTCAATGATCCCATCCCAACAAGAGCTGTGCGGCGATAACAAGGGAATCCAATAAATAAACCTTGTTTTGACTGCGTGATGGCTCTTCCAACAATGCCGCCGACCCCAAAGAACGATGCGAGGCGAAGCAGGTCGGTCCAACACCGACCAAAAGTATTATAAATTCGTCCGGAGAAGGCCCATATCAGTGTAGGCGGAAGTGGCTATGCAAACAATGCACTATGTGCTGGCCTTTCATTATTCCAACTGGTGAAACGATGTCAATGTTCATATACAGGAATCCTAGTCTATATGGGTTGGACAATAATACTTTATTAAGCAAGCCATTTTGAGAACCATCCAATTGCTTGCTCCTCTGCTTGATCTGCAAACTCCTTTTGCTTAGGGTCTTTAGGGTCCCCTCTCACAGCGAATCCGTGTTTAGCCCCAGGGAATATGACGACTTGGTGGTCGTCGCCCTTCTTCTCCAATACGCTCTTCGTTTTTTCGACGTCTGGGAATTTCATTACGAAGTCAACATCCCCAACAGCTATGGATAGCGGAACCGTAACTCCGGTGATATCAGCTGGAACCTTCACCAAACTCGGATGGGCTGTGAAGGCGGCATCTATGAGCGGTTCGACGGCACCAGCTTCAGATCCATATCGGTGAACACGGGAAGACGGCGTATCGTGTGCCAGCTTAATCGTATACAGTCCACCCCAGCAGAATCCAGCGGCGCCAATTTTCAGATTCGCAGTTTCTGGCGCCGACCTCAGCGCCTTTACAAAGTCAAAGACCCTTGGCTTTGCCACTCCCTCCCGGCAACGAATCCCGAATGGGACCATGTGTTGTATGGCCTGTAGGATGTAGATTGGTTTCTCAAAAATCGTCGTATACCAGGATGCCGGCGCGGTGATGAACTCCAGGTGATCAAGGAGCATATCACTCAATGCGTGACCTAGACTATCAGCCATAGTACTGCACATATTTTCCTAAACCTAAATGTAACGTACCATTCATAAAGTCAGGGAGATAAACAGTGAATCCCCCCTTCTTTGCATACAGATCCGCCAGAACACGATTATTTGGAAATTCCCACCCAAAAGCATCAGGAATATAGACGATCAATCCTTTCGACTCTCCCTCTGGGAGTGCAACATATGTCGGTAACCCATGTATTGTAGTCACTGTTCCTGTTGGTGTTCCCTCGGACAGAGTACCACTCACGCAGGCTGAACAGGGAACTCCAGACATTTCGGAACGATTTGAGTTGTAGTAATTCGATAGGTCTGTAAAGGAATTGATGACCAGTAGAGGAGAATTAATAAACAGGGGGCGTTGCCAGCTTTATTATGTGACTGTCATGCATATTCACGGGAAGCACATGTCAAATGTCAAATATTGAAATGGCGTGGCGCTGAGCACAAGCCCCCTCAACTATCAAGTTGGGGATCGCGCCTTATCGGCGATAAGAGAACGAACCTAGAGGTGGGGTTGCTAGCTGTCCACCCAGAATTTCAAACCTACATTGACTGCGCAGCGCATTGTAATTCATACGACACATAGCTTCTCTCTAACTTTAAAACATACCAGCATCCGTTAAGATGGTATAGGAATCGCCCATCCCTTGGGTACGAGAAGGAAGCTGACGATTTCGATCCAGGGAGACGAACACACCGCACCCCACGCCGAAGCATCGACCTTCAAAGATGGCGTCTCGAGAGCAGATGCCTACAAACAGGTCCTGGAGCAGATGAAGAGCCTCATGGAGGGGCAAAGGAACTGGGTAAGTCTATGCCACCGCCCTCGCACTCTCCAACCCAAGCCCTAACACATCCACAGGTCTGGTAAGCACTTCCCCGCAACCCCGCCATCGACGATAAACTCACCATCTTCACCAGCAACCTCGCAAACGCCTCCTCCCTCCTCTGGCACGCCTTTAAGTCCCTCCCCGCTCCTCTCTCCGACGTGAACTGGACCGGTGCGCCTCTCCCCTCCCCCAGTTCCGTCAACCCCCACTAACACCCCCCACCAGGCTTCTACGTCCTCGACCCCACCACCCCCAACCAGCTCATCCTTGGGCCCTTCCACGGCCAAGTCGCCTGCCAAACCATCGCCTTCACGCGCGGCGTGTGTGGCTACGCCGTCACCCACAAGACCATCCAGGTCGTCAACAACGTCGAGGCGTTCCCGAACCACATCGCCTGCGACAGTGCGACGAAGAGCGAAGTCGTCGTGCCGCTGCTGGTCGAGGGAGAGGTTGTCGGTGTGCTCGATGTGGATTGTGCCGTGCTGAGTGGCTTTGATGAGGAGGATGCGCTGGCGCTGTATGAGTTGGCTGATATTCTGGCGAGGGGGTGCGATTGGCCGGTGGTGAAGTCGGCGTAGAATGCGCATTCGTTCTGAGGTGGAAGGAACTCAAAAGGCGGGATTGGCATGGGATGGGCAAATCAAATTAGAACATTCCAAAGTGTTTTGAAATTGGATATCAATTCATATTGTTAAAAGAGACTATTAGATGGCTTTCAGTGTTGTGATGTCAGATAATTGGGTAAAATATTTTTATTTCGTTAATTGGATTGAATTAAATATAAAATATTTCTATCTACATTGAATCGAATCGTGCCTGCTCGCTCATAAATCTTGGAAATGGGTATATATCGCCACTCACATGGCCCCGCCCGGATACTCCAAACTGTTCTGCTCGTCTTTCTCATCTGCTCATCTATCGTGAAAAATAGCTCGTACACCGTGATGCCGTGGACAATTCTCGTATTACAAGGACACGTAACCCTGATCCTTTTCTTCGACCTGGAAATGCTGGAAATGCTGCAAGTCTCCGTATAGCTCTTAGTATCCTCGGTGTGCGGTCTGGGCCGTCGTCCCTTGCGTGGTAGTAGGCACTAGCTGTCCCTTGCATCCCCGAATCGGGTGGTATGACGAATATAACTCCTCTCTCCTCCTGGGGCTTCTCTCCGGAAAAACATCCCTTAAAACTCCATTAAATCAAATCCTCATGCCCATCATTCAGGCGGCTTCGCCATCGCAGCATCGATACTCGCATGTCTCTTATGCATCAACGGGCTCATCTGCAGCTCATTCACGACGCTCGCCCAGCCCACCTTCTGCACCCCTCCAACTTGAGTATTACTATGCCCCATTGCCTGCGTCGTCAGCCTCCTCAGCGGTGGCTTCCGCACAATCCCCTCTGTAAGCGCATGGTGTAGATGTGGCCTTAACGCCATCTTCGGCGCGCTCCTCTCCGGCGACTTCTCCACAACAGGCTTCTCAGGCACCACCGACCCCGCAGCCAGCAGCCCCATATACAGCACCAAGAATCGCGTGCGCAGCAGATCAAGCCGCCTCACGCGCTGCTCCAGCTGCAGCCTATTGGACGCCCACAGCAGACGCGCGCTCGCGCGCAGCCGCGTCCCGGACTCGCCGATGAGCAGCCGGTTGAGGTCTTCGCGCAGGTCGTCGCCGCATTTTTGGATCTCGCGCAGGAGTCGGTTGAGGCGGATCTTGTCTTCGAGGCGCGGAACGCGGGCGATGTCGCGGTCGTAGGACTCGTTTTCCTGGATGGAGAAGTCGGCGGCGTCGAGGAAGGTGGGGAGCTCGAGGGGCGCGGAGAGGTAGGCGGAGGTGTAGGAGGTGGTTATCTGCGCGATGACGAGGATGGAGAGGCAGAGCGCCGCGAGGATGAGGGTGAGGGCGGTAAGGGGGAGGTCGCTGGAAGCCATCGATGTGTGTTCAGACCGCCGTTGGAGTTGGGTGTTTTGTTGAGTGCTATTCTAACGGCATTGCCATGGCCGGACGGGAGGCCAGTACTCGCGGATTAATTCGTGAGAGAGAATCGGCGAGTGGCGAGTTAATATTGAAGAGTTGAATTGGCGGATTTGTGTGGTGAGGCCAACAAAGTTCATTCGTAATGGTGGCGATGTAAAGGTGAGGGTGATTGGTTTTGGTGGACGGTGATACCCCTGCCTGTACATGGCAGACGTGGAGATTGGTGCAGACAGTGCATTAATGTCAACTGATTGCTTCACAGATTGCCCAAAGGAAATTGGGCATCATGTATTAGTTGATGTCAGTACACGACTCATTACTGTGCCAAAATGGGCAATTTATGCATTTTGAATAAAATATTTTTTGATTTCAACAATTAAGGCACCGCCGTTTTCACGGGTTAAGACCTGCATGGCATCCGCTGCAGGACTGTAATATCATTGTGCTACCCAAAAGTGACATGTAGCCTGCGTTTATGTACTGTAAATCTCCAAATCCATCAAATGGCGAGGCTGCGAGGCTTAAAAGCGGGATCAACCGACCCCACGTCTGTCACTCATCCCACCACCAGAACAACATTTCCAGCTTGACAAACCGCCAACTCTCCACGAATACAACCACAAACACACACACAAACACCACCTCTCCACCTCCCACCATGGCGACCACAGAGGCTCCCCAGTCAGCCATCGCCTCCGAACCTATCATCCCCCTCCCCACTATCCTCACCTACCCCTCCTCGACCCCGCCACACCTCATCACCCAAGGCGCCGAAGCCCTCCTCTACAAATCCACATACCTCCTCCCCACCCTCCCCTGCGCCCTCAAACACCGCCCTGCAAAGCCCTACCGCCATCCCATCCTCGACGCCCGCCTCACCAAACACCGTATCCTCAGCGAAGCCCGCGTCCTCGCCAAGTGCCGCCGGGACGGCGTGCCTGTGCCGGCTGTGTATGCGCTCGATGCTGAGCTGAAGGGGGGATGGATCGCGATGGAGTGGGTGGAGGGGGAGGTTGTGCGCGTGGCACTGAATAGGTGGCTGAAGAAGAGGAAGGCGGAAGGGAAGAAACTCGATGACAAGGAGGGGCAGGAGAAGGTGCTGAGGTTGATGACGATGGTTGGAACGGCGGTGGGGACGATGCATTCGATTGGTGTGGTGCATGGGGACTTGACGACGAGTAATTTGATGCTGAGGCCGACGACAAACGGAGAGCCGAATGGACGGGTAGAGGATGGTTTGGATGGGGAAATTGTATTGATTGATTTTGGGCTGGCGAGTCAGAGCACACAGGATGAAGACCGGGCAGTGGATCTGTATGTTTTAGAAAGAGCATTCGGAAGTACACATCCCGGCACGGAGGAGCTCTTTGGGGAAGTCCTGAGAGCGTACGGGGAGAGCTTTAAGGGGGCCAAGGGGACACTGAAGAAGCTGGAGGATGTGCGGATGCGGGGTAGGAAGAGAAGCATGTTGGGCTAGAAGAAAAAAAGAAAATCATGCAGAAATCACACAGTAAAGATAGACATGTACCATGGTCGAAGCCGGGTTATTCACATATAAATGCAACCAACGTAGTGCTATTTCTATTCCACTTTACCATCATCGCTACCACCATCCCTTGCGCTCTCAATATGTGCGTCGTTATTCCATATGCCAAAAAACGCCGTGGGCTGACCCATACCAGTAATCCCAATGCAAAAGCTACCTCCAAAACCATCTTATGTATAGTGCTCATTCAGCCAGCTCTGCTGCGGCGAAATATCCCTTGTTCTCCACCACGCCCCTGTCCCGTACCACAGCGGTGTACTTTGCAACCCACTTGGGGGTGATCTCGCTCGTGCTCCCGTCTGCTGAGCGCTTCAGCTCCGAAATGACACCAGCGCCATTTGGGCCTTGTCCCAGCAACTCTCGCAGTGTTCCGCCGGGTAAGATCTCACTGCAATCGTTGTGGGTCAGGAGCTCGAGCTTCTCCTTCTTCGCCAATTGGATCAGGGGTGGCGGGACGTTGCAGCAGTCTCGGACGTTGATCTGGTCAACGGCGGGGCGTATCTTGACCCTCGACATGAACTTGGACAGTTTCTCGCTGCCAAACTCGGCAATACCTAACTTCTTCACAATCCCTTGCTCGTAAAGCGCCTCCATTGTCGCCCAGGTCGCCAACTCCTCCTCGTCATTGCCCTGCTCCGAGTTCTTTTGGTCGGCAGCGTACTCGCAGTCGCCGTCGAAGGACATTCCGTAGAACGAGATAATCAACAAGTCGATAGTCTCGACGCCCAATTCCTTCAAGACCAAGTCAACCGCATCCTTGGTAATCTGCTCCCGCTCCTCCAGGGATGCCTTGGGCAAGAAGAACAATTTGACCGTGATATCATACTGGCTCCTCTCCTCGGCTAGCCCGGACAACGACCAATCGATCGTGGGAATGTATAAATCGCCACGGTCCCTCGTCGTCCAGATTGAAGTCGCAGGCCGCGATGGAGCCTTCGTCTCCTGCTCGCCGTCGACTGGCGGGGTTGGAGAGGCCGAGAGCGGCGGGGAGTAATCCTGCTGGGCGGCAGTGAAATTCGTGCGCAACGAATTTACCAGCTCCTGGTTCGACTTTTCCCCTCCATTTCTGCGAATAATGGAGGAGACTCCATTCATAATATTGCTATAAAAGCCATAGGTTAGCCTGGGGCATTAATGTAACACAAATGTTGGGCAAAATGTCAGGGTCCAGCGCTGGACCGGCAGCCTTACGAGGTGGAAAGAATCAGCCTCGTCATGATTGTGAATTTGTAATCCAACAAAAAGACCAAGTATTATGAGGATGGCGACCGAGATGTCGCAATTCTGCTGATTGCTTATGCCTTCTGCTAGCGACTCAAGACAGGGCGTATGGCATATGAAGGTACCAGAGCGATTTTCTTAGTTCTCCCGCAAAATCCTGGTGTCGTCAACGATTCCCGTCCCTAAAGGGTCCGAGGTACTCTATATGAGGGGCGGAGTTCGTTATCAGAAGCGTGGATCGGGGAATCTTTGTCGTGAGCCAGCAATAGTTTATGGCGTCGTAAGAAGTGAGATATAGAGTCGCGCAGTCGATGCAAAGGGCTTGTAATAAAGTGTAGTAAGTAAATTCGAACAGAATGGCGTCCCGTTGTTGTTTTGTTGATCGGACTTGGGAACCAATTTTGCTTTTGCTTTTCTCACCACCCACACCCACACCCACTTCCGGCCGTTAGAGAGGGCAGGTACTCTAGGGGCCATTTCCCCGGCCCCGAGTTACAGCGAGAACTTACCTAATTCGACCGCTCCCGCCAACGGACTCCCCCCACACTACGACAACTCGAGGTTGTAGCCGCATCAATAATCCTATCGCATCGACCTGTGCCTGCGTGGTCAATATAGCTCCGATCTCGACCAACACAGACATTTATCCGTCGATTATATCATCAGAGACAGAGCTGGCTCTGTGGATTTGATGCGCTGATGGCTATCAGGTGAGCCTTCCTTTCGTCGCACTCCTGCCTGACGACGCGCCCCTTGGCCAACAAGACCTGGCTAACCATGTGTCACGAATAGTTACCTCATCCTGCTCTCAAGGCAGGGCAAAGTCGTATGCGCCCCTCCCTCTGCCCCGACGAACTCACATACTGATGCCCACAGCGTCTTGCAAAATGGTTCACGACACTGTCGCCAAAGGAGAAGGCAAAGATCATCAAGGATGTCTCGCAGCTAGTCCTGGCACGTCGCACGAGGATGTGCAACTTCCTCGAATATAAAGGTCATACCACTCATGTGTTGCATCTTGAACTACTGGCTGACTCTTCCCCAGACTCGAAGATCGTGTACCGCCGCTATGCCTCGCTCTTCTTCATCGCAGGCAGCGCTTCGACAGACAACGAGCTCATCACCCTCGAGATTGTGCACAGATACGTCGAGCAGATGGACAAGTACTACGGGAATGTCTGCGAGCTAGATATCATCTTCAACTTCCAAAAGGCATACTTCATACTGGACGAGCTGTTGCTAGCTGGGGAGATGCAAGAGAGCAGTAAAAAGAATGTCTTACGGACGATAGGGCAGCAGGACGCTCTGGAAGAAATGGAGGTGAGTCCAGCATAACACTTCCTATAATCTCATCGCCCTCAACTACACATTAACCCCCCACTCCCTCCCCCATACCAGCCATCCTGGTCCTTTCGGCTGATTTCATTCCCCTCTCCAGGTTGAGGAGGAAATCACGAAGATCATGTAGCAAGCTATATATTTGCATTGGCAATGGCGTTTTGGGGCCACTGGCGCCTGGGACTGTATCTACTCAAAAAAATACATACAATTCATTATTTACGCCCACTGACAACGGTCTTGTGTCTTAGGCTGAGGAGCAGATAAGCAACGGGCTGAAGAATGCTGGCCTCATGTGAGAAGAAGGATGAGGGATGAGGGGTTTGGGATACAAGGGACAGGTGTGCCACAGGGCGTTATATGACGATAGGTCATTCATGTTATTCACGTGTGCAATGATGGGAGTTTAGAAGGACTGGCTGGTGCTTGCGTAATAAAAGGGGCCGACAGGCCATGCCGTCGGCTTTGTCATAAATTCATAGTTTCTAATGCCATGGAATGAAAATGCACGGACTAGCTGATCAACTTTATGAACAATGACACGAAGGCCTTCCAAGACGTGCCAGGAGCCACGGTTTGATTCGTTGGCCAAGATCCAAGAAACTGCACGTGATGTCGGCTTATCTTCTTTGCCGATAGACGGCGTCCACCCGAATCCGGTCGTGACGCCTAGTTGTCTATCCTTGGATGGTGTATCATACAACCCCGCAGGACGCGACAATCACTCTGTACAAACAACTCAACGGCCTCCTTATAACATGTCATTCCAGCAATTGTCAGCTTCCATTGCCTGCTAGACGTTTATCGTCTGGCCGATTACACTCTGATTCCGCCTGTGCACCCAGCTCAGGTTGAAACCAGCCGCTCGTCATCTGCTACAACAGGCCTCAGATCAGCCTTGCTTTACAACCCTCACTGTCGTCCTACGACTAGACGACTGCCCTATCACTCGCGATCACTCGAAGTTGCAGAGTTGTCTCCAGAAGACGAACCCCTATCACTTCTCCCAGACGCTGTTCTTATCGCGCAGACTGTCGAGCTCCGAAACCGATCGCGCGCAGATCAGACACCGAACCCCGGATTATAACAACCTCAAACTGCCGTACCTCAGACTGGGTATAATTAGCAACAATGAAAGTAGGTTTCACTTCTAGAACCTCGCCTTCGCGACACACCAGTCCTGAAATACTAACGCGGCGGCTATAGTTCCTTCCACTTCGCGACTTCGACGACGTCACTAGCGCGTTGAACTTCAACACCCCCGATTGTCATGTCGTTGGCGGCTGCGACCTGTATACCACGAAAGCTGCTGGCTCAGATAAGAAGCTCTATCGAAACATCGAAAACTCCCTAGAGTCGCAATATGAGTCCTTACTCCGGCTGTCGGCCTCGCTCTCCCCCCCACAATCCTCTGGACCGGGATCGCTCGATCTGAGTAGGTCGAGTCCATTTGGGCCCCTGAGCCAGATATCAAGTCGCAGGACTTTCGCATATCTGATCGCCACGCTGAATGCCAGTCACCCTGACTATGACTTCTCCCATATCCTGCGACCGACGGACTTTAGGCGAGAGCGAAGCCTGAAGACCGTCATGAATAACATCGATTCCACAATGTATAACCTGAGGCCAAGTCCCACCGCATCCCTCGAACTCCCACCACCACCTAAAGGGGCGTCTGCGGCGCCAGCTAGCCAGGCTTGGGGACCGCGTATGTGGACTGTCATCGACAAGGAGATGACTCTCAAGGAGTGCTCCGTCTACTGCTGGTCGCCAGAGGAATCCGAGTGGGACGGCGAAGAAGGCGCGATCTGGAGCGTGCACTATCTCTTCTTCAACAAGGCCCGAAAGCGCGTTGCCTACATCTACGTCCGCGGCATCCCGATCATGACTCACAGCCCTCGACTCGGGTTCCCAAAACGCAGCGCCAGTGGCGTGAGTAGGGAGAGCGGGGCGAACAAGCGTGCTCGGTACTGGCTTGGCGACAAGGCTGATAGTGCGACGGGCCAGCCGGACGACGACGATATCGAGCGCAAGGACTGGACGGTGTCTGAGGAGTTCGATCTGAATAACGACGACGATGACTTTATATCAGACCTTGATGTCTTCTCCTCTGATGACTATGATGACGAAGCAGATGACGAAGACGAATACCAGGACCAGAAGGCGCCCGTACGGGGTGTTAGTGAGGAGGTCGCTGCGGAGATGGAGATTTGAGATCCTCGGGGGGGCTGTATTCGAACATGTGATTTATTATGGTTTCCTTTATTGTTTTTTTGGGACAGGCGTTTCGGACCGATGGCAACGGTCCGCCACACTGTACCCGATACCACTGATGCGTTTGAATTTTTTTGTTTTTGAATTTCTTTTCACGTTAGATACTAGGGAGGAGTATGAGTTGGGCTGGAGCCTGGCGGGATTGGTTGGATGTTTCAATGGTTGGAGGGATACAGTACATACCTGGCGTTAGGTGATTTCTCTGGCTGGTGAGAGCGGTCTGGGAATTGGCGCCACCAAGGTATATACTAATAAATGCTTGCATGGACGTTAGAAATTGAAACCAAACTTTCATCTGCTCTGGTGGTTAATAATGTATGTGCCTGTGAGTAATGGTTAAGTCGACATGTCACGTAGAAATTCACACAATAGTTCTTCCTGTGTCACAAGGAATCTCATTCACAAGTGATAACGGGAATTGAACATATTTTTTGAGTGATCAGAGATTTCTTTGGCATTTATCTGCACCCACCACTGATCGCATCGATCGATTGTCAGCAGATTATACAAATCAAAATCAGAAAAAAACCCCAAGCCCTGTCCGTAAGCCCCGAACCCCAGTCGCATTCCAGCGACAGAAATTTCATGAAGACTCCGTATTGCACCCGTCCACAGGCATAATCTAGATCATCAATCTCTCGACCTTGTCCTTGAGAGCGCGGATCTGGTTCATGAGATCAGACGCCTCGTTGGTGGTGATGCTGGTCGCGATGACGGCGCGGGACACGCCGCAGGCACGGCCGAGCGCGGTCTTGGATGGGACGTAGACGTATGGCACGTTCTTGTCCTCGCAGAGGAGGGGAAGGTGGAGGAGGATGGCGAGAGGGGCGGTGTCGGCAGCGAGGATGATGATCTCGGAGATACCACGGTTGAGGGTCTTGGTCGACTCGTTGGCACCCTTCTTCAACTGACGGTGGTGGCTAGCCTGCTGTACGATATCGAGGATCTCTTGGGTGAGGGCCGTATCGGCGACGGGCCAAGCTGAGAGTAGATGTTAGATTCTGTGCGGGATGAAGAAGTTGGTTACAGAGTGAACTTACCGGCACCAGAGTTCTGCTCGTCAGACATGTTGGAGGTTGGGTTGATGGCAATTCGTTAGATGTCAAATTTGAAGTGAGCTTGCAGGGTTCCTTGCGTTGGCTCGCCCTGTGTGCTTTGAAAAAAACTTTGTGGTTGTAGTGGTGGTTGGAGGCAGTGAATTTATTTTCCAACCTTCAAAATCCGATATGGTGGCGCTAATCCCAACGCGACACTAGTGTCGTTTAACCAACCGAGCCGCGAGTAGGTAAGCAGGTGGAGCTTGGAGAGAAACGACCACCTCCTGGAACATCGTCACGACACAGATAGCCAGCTATAGCTAAATCGACGCCATCGCATAACCGCATTCCTTTTATTTCGAGCTCCATTGACCTTTTTGGCAACCAATCATCCAAAGGATATCCGCATAACCGTCGAAATGGCCACTGAACTTTGGTAAGTACATTGAAAGCTTGTTTACGAAGGACCATCTATCCTGATCCACGACTTGTCTTCACCAATCTCTATTCATCTCCGCGATGATTCCCCGTCATCTGTGTATGAGTCAACCTGCTAACGATGTGATTCCTACAGCCCCGTCTACGCTGTGAGTACCAACGCGCTCTTCGATGCCAAACCCTGCTGGGATTCTGCCAAGCTCGCAACCGCCGAGCCTCCATCACCAACTTGAAGGGACTTCGAACTAATCTATAATATAGCCGTTCTTCGGAGCGATGGGCTGCACATCTGCCATCGTGTTCACCTGCTTTGGCGCAGCGTACGGAACCGCAAAGTCCGGCGTCGGAATTTCCGCCATGGGTGTCCTCCGCCCGGATCTGATCGTCAAGAGTATGCCAACATCTTTATCAACAAACGGCAACTAGATGCTAATCTCGAGAATAGACATTGTTCCCGTCATTATGGCTGGTATCATTGGTATCTACGGTCTGGTCGTCTCAGTTCTGATCTCCGATGGACTCGTGCAGCAAATGCCCTTGTTCACCGGCTTCATCCAGCTTGGTGCCGGTCTTAGTGTTGGTCTGTCTGGTCTTGCCGCCGGTTTTGCGATTGGTATTGTCGGAGATGCTGGTGTTAGAGGAACTGCACAGCAGCCAAGGCTCTTCGTGGGAATGATTCTTATCCTCATTTTCGCCGAAGTTTTGGGTACGTTTCCTGATTGATTCTCCATGTTTCCGAGTCTAACATTGTCTACAGGTCTCTACGGTCTCATTGTTGCCCTCCTGATGAACTCGAAAGCCACTTTGGACGTCTCTTGCCAATAGATTCAGCTTCGGAAGTCGACATAGCGGAGTGCCAATTAGCCAAAGCGTGCCATGCACGCATCCTCCGTGAACAGGGTTAATAAGGTGATTGGTTTGGGATAGATAGGGTGAATGATGGGGTATCTGGAGGCGGGGGAGCGGAGCGACCTCGTTGTTAACAACATGTGTATGTACTGCTGCATTTTTTTCCTGTTTTTGGCGTTACGTTCCACATAGAAGGAGCTGGTAGTAGCCTTTCAGGTTGTGTATGCTACTTAGTCTACTTGTTTTCTGCGCACATGCTCACTGTGATGTACTTTTGGACCTGTGAGGCTTCTGTTATCATCGTGACCTACCCCAACTCCTTGGCTTTATGGACTTCTTCCATCTGAATTTGATGGAGGATGGGTTTGCTAGTAAATAGGCGCTATATTACACGTTGGGAGACGGAGAAAAGACTTAACGGCAGTAGCTAAATTCAACAAATACCCTGCTTCAGAATTAATCCGAGTGTTGTTAACATGCGTCAATAGTTAATCCGCGAGCTTCAAGAATGGGAGTTATGATGCAAGAAGCGCGTATATATATAGCCGCCTTTCGTTGCCGGTAGGAGCTAGAATGGAAGCACCCCGCAACCCCACCCCCGACACTCGGCAACACATCTCCAATTACTCATAAAGCCAGACTCAAACCCAGAACTCTTCTTGTATTTAAAGAATTGAAGTCCTATCTGAAATCGTCATATCCACAACACTGTTCCAGTTCATCTGAAGTTTCCGCCCCGAACCAAACTTAAACACACCACCACAGGAACCTTTCTATTTCCACTACCCCACCATGCGTCTCCCATACGCCGCAGATAGCAAGGAAGGTCTTGACGAGGCGACTGCAGCCATCTATGACCGCATAGCTGCCCGTCGGGCCCCTCGTCCGCTGCAAGCATTGGACCTCACCCTGTTCCACTCGCCAAACGTTGCAGATGGCTGGAACAGCTTCCTGGGTGCCATCAGAACTAAGACTACTCTGCCTGATGATATACGCGAGATTGCTATATGCCGCGTTGCTGTTCTTAACGGTGCAGCATACGAGTGGCTGAGCCATGCACCATTGGCCAAGAAGGGCGGGGTCAGTGAGGAGGGGATGAAGAGCTTGGGAAACCCTGATGTGGCAGGAGCAACGAAGCGGGAGGGATTTAGTGACAAGCAGTGGGCTGTCATCCGCTATACTGATGCTATGACGAGAGAAGTGAAGGTCTCCGAAGAGGTCTTTGCAGAACTGAAGAAACTGTTCTCGGAGCAAGAGGTGGTGGAAATCACGGCTACGGTATGTTTGAACCCCTCATCCCCAATACTAAACAAGGAGTGCCGGTTGGAGGAGCCGCGCTAATCTTCCATGTGGGATAGGTGGCTGCATATAACTGCGTCAGTAGGTTTTTGGTGGCGTTAGACGGTGAGTGCTCTGCATGGTGCATAAAAGGACTGCTATGAGGTGGCATGGTCCCAATTGGACAGAGCTAATATATACTTTTAGTGGGCGAACATAATGGAACCGAGATGTCAGCTCCGAAATAAGACTGTGATACGAGCATCTTCACGGGCAGATGGACGAGCTTAGAGACCGCGGAAATGCGGAGACCATATGATTTTATGGCCCCCACAGGGTTCAAGGCGCCAACTCTGTTTTTATATTGTCACTATGAAGCAGTGCTAGGCAGTGCTCATGGCCAGGAAGCTTCATTCAAACCCATGCAGACTTGTGCATATCTTGGAGTGGATGAGCGCACAGCTCAGAGAGTATCCCTGGATTTTCATATGCCGGAAGTATTTAACAACTTATCATATCGAATTAAATATTGGACTTCCACTCAGAAGTGTTCCTCTTGTGGCGTAACATCCAGAATATCAACTGTGGGGATCCTTGGGTTTAAGGAGAATGGCATACAACAGCGAGGCTCGTACACGAGCTCCTCCCCGCCTCTTACAACCCTTGCGCCGCGGACTGTTTTACGCATAGACAGACAAGGCTGGCCACTATTCCCGGAGGTAATGTTCTTCCTAAATTGCGGGCAACCACAGCCTACCACGGATTTCAAGACACGAATGCACGACAACGGAAGCCTATTCCGTTCTTCCAGTGAGCACTAGCATGGGACAGATGCAGGCTACGTTGATGGGGTCCAAAGTCCTGGAACGAAAGGCGCTATACTCGCTGTATACGTCGATCTTTGCATGACAGGATATTACGAAAGAACCCTCAAAAAGAAGTATGAGCGCGAGCACAGGATATCTTGTATGCTGGAGATTTTGGGTTCTCACCGGCTATTTGGGTGTAAAGCGAACGCTACTACATTGCACGACTTTCAAGTCGGTGGCGGTTATTAGCGATTACTGATACCGTCATATCATACTTTAAAGACGGAAGACGGACGGTATGCGGTGATTGGGGGTGTCCAAAGCCGACCTTGCACAATATCCCACGAGGCATGCTTATATTTGATTATGAAATTTCTGACAAGTCTGTGGTTGGTATTTAGCTCTGCTTACTTGCAAGTACCGTACTGGAGTCTGGACCCCACCCCCACCTCTACCAACATCCATCTGTCCTATGCAAGCACGCAAAGTTGGCCACAACTTTCCTCCACTCACGGCGTGCGCGACAGCGACATCCATTTTGAAACTGCCGGATATGAGACCTTCCAAATTCATCTCCATTACTCCACGCCTTCACCGGTGCTGTCTGAGCGTTTTGCCACTCATATCCAGCCAGCCGTGTCTAACCAGATGAAAAACACACCAGAAGGCTACCATGAATGCAATCACTTCGGCCCCGCCTCTGCGCCTCCGCGCCTTAGTGAGAATACAGCCATTCCCCAACGACGGTTTGGCTCTCCTACGAAGGAAAGGGGCAAACCCCGCTTTGAAGCAGCCAAGCGGCATTATGACGGAAGAGAAAAGAAGGTGTCTTTCTAGTGCTCGGCCATGCGGCTGGCCATTTCTAAAATATGTCAAAGGGCACGGCGTAGCATGGTCCTGGGTGAGGTTAGTAGCTATTGGGTGGTGCACAATCGCTGTCTCCACCCAACACGAACAGTCAGCCAGCGCATCATCTTGGCCTGTAAGTGTAAGCACATACTAAACTGTGAGGTGCAGTTAAGTCAGCAGTAAAGCGACAGGCATGGAAACGAAAGAGCGGAAAAGCATGGGGTCAATCTTCTTTTCGACTGCATGGATAATGCACACCCGACCCTGTTGCATGTACTCATAGGGAGTACACGTCCCCTTTTCGACAAGACCCTATCTCCTTAGGGTATGTCGGGTCGAGCACGTTCTCACAAGCCTTGCCATGCAGTTGGATCCCCCTCACAATGTGCATTCACAGCCCCGTGGCAAGCATGGCCACAGAATCTACCCGGGCTATTTTGTATGCACCTATACCGCCGAATGCGTCATGCTAACGAATAGAGTGCTTCGTGTGGTTTTACATATTCTGACATGCGTATGTTCAATCTATGACTCTGCGGGATTCTATTCGTGGAGAATACTCGCAGATATGATATGGTGGCACTGAACAATACCCGATCACTTCTCGTCGCACATTCTTCACTTTCCTGGTGTAGCGGAAGGGACTCCGCGCTGACTTGGAACGAATTACCTGGGTTTTACCAACACACGCCGACTTCGGGATGTGATATTGAGATCCCGTGAGCGAATCTGGGTTGAGACAAATAGCCTATCACATATCCGTGGCCGTATGGATGCCAAGCCGGGGAAGCCATCGGCCCTCAGATATTGCTCGAAACTCGCCAGGCAATGGGATACCGAGATACCCAGATACTTGCAAAGTTGTATTCTAGGTTGTACCCCAAGGTTTAGATCGTGCTACTGCCGCCCGCTCTTTCTATGAACTGGGGTCGGGTATACCGGGGGCAGACGCAGGCCATGCACGGGAATAGGCACTGCATACTTTTAGAAGGCCGATATGATGTTATTGGTCCCATCACCCCATGCGCATCTCTGTCGTTGACCATATCTATCGTGCTGATCCTGATATTTATCAGCTATGTGTACTTTTACCTCCAAGCCTCATAATCAGATTCAACGTATATATTGAAAAGCTTCATATATAATAACAAGTGAGTAAAAGGCTTATGGCCGAGGATCTTGCCTCAGTACTCTCATACATAGACCCAAAGACGCAGACTGACCATTGACAGCTCTGAATAATAATACCCTATTGTCGATCACATACAGAATATTCTCATGTCGGGTGGAGCGTCGTATTACACAAATCCTCTTCAAGGGGACGATTACACATATACACTCGGTGATGCAAGCCATGTTGGCTTATACGACAGCGCGTCAGGGGGATCAAGTATCGGATCACCGGATATTCAACAAGTGAGAGTCCTTCTCAAAAATGGCATTTCCACCAGTGCATCGAAACTAACAAAGCTTCTCCAGGACCCCAAGTACAACAATATCACTCAGTATGACCAGTTCCAGCCATATCTGTATCAATACGATACGCCAGAGATGTACCACGCTTCACAACTCGCCGCCACCATTGAGCTGAAAATAGAGGACCTGTACGACGACGTGGATCTCCGCACCAAGCGTGCCACAACTACCGCAGCGGGCAACCCAGCTACTTCACAAATACATTCCGTAAGTCGTTGCTGAACACCCGCCGATATGGAGCGCAGGCTGACGGACACCCACCAGCGTCGGAGAGCACAGAATCGCGCCTCTCAGCGCGCCTTCCGCAACCGAAAGGAGAAACATGTCAAGGAGGTAGAAGCCCGGCTCCAGGAGCTCGAGGGCAAGTACCGCGATCTCTCGGAGTCATACGAGTCTCTCCAGACCGAGTACGTGGTTGCGAAGCAGGAGCTCGAGAAGCTTACGGCGGAAGAGAGGTCACACTCGCACTCGCAGTCGCCGACGGCTAGCTATGTGCTGCCAGATAGCGGGCTTGACGGCGGTACGGGTGAAGACTTGAGTAATATCCTCTTTGAAAATGAGGTGTTTTCTTTCGAGACTGTGCCTCAATAACCACGGGTCATCTAGTCCGGGACTGGCAACGGCGTACAAAGGGTTAAAATTGGGTCAACCGTATATCTGAGCGCCCATGGGAGCGTGCAGTCTGATGTTTTCAAGAGGGTTCGTGCCTTGGAGCCTGAGAGCAGTCCGCGCCCTCCTAGTCGCGACCAGAGTATTGTACTGTATCGGTATAGAGTATAAGATTAGCAGATACGAGTAATGAACGGTGTTGAATCAATCTTGTGTAGATTGTTTTGTGGGATATTCACGCCAAAGCTTTTATGTGGCAATCAAGGCGGATGTATATTAAGCAGTCTTCATTGGACGGCTAATGTGCACGCTTTTTGCTATGTACAGATGCTCGACTCGTAGCCAAGAGCAGCACAATTTGCTCCAGGTCCTATATATGTACCAAGCCTGGAGATGAATATTTTGGAACGCCTCACATCCCTGCGACCATCGCAAGGAGTGCTTTTATGCCGAGAGTAAAGAAAAGCTAGACACCGCTTTGCGCGGTTGCAAAAGATGTTGGTGGTCGTGATGCGCCGCGGCTCAAGTCGGTGCTGTATTTTCCCGCCTCTTTTTCAGCCCTTTTATCCCCCTATGCAATCCGTACCTTTTGTATTAGACCCGTCATCGCTTCTTTTATTGTTCGCTTTTCGTCATCGTCTCAACTGCCCTGCGCGCTCGCCCCGGGTGTACCTGTCCCCTCGCGGTTGCCCAGCGTGGTATCGCTCTCTTCCTCCTCCTCACGTTCTCGAACCCACTGCTCCTGGAACCCTCTTCCCATACCTTCTAGTCGCCTAACCGCCCTCCGCGCTTCACTCATCCGGCTATGTGACTCCGCAACAACAGTCGCGACCAGCATTGGCGCCAAAGGTGGTCCACCTTCCTCCGCTTCGTCGCATCCTTCTGTGGTTGGAACGCCGATTTGAATTGCTGCGACCCCGTTTGTTAATTCGGAATGCTCTTGTTCGTGAGTCTGTCCCTCTTCTAGCTCCCCGCCATCTCCCCTATCCTTACCAGTTGCCTCGGGGCTTCCCCTTGAGCTTCGCAGCCGCGGCTCTTCCTCCCCCACAGAATGTACATCTAGCAATCCCGTATTCTTCAGCGCCTCCCCCCGCTTCGCCTCTGGGTCGAGGAAGGCATGCATTGCCACCGGCCCGCCATCTTTTGTCTCAACGAGGATGTGCACCGGGTACCCCAACCCCAGCCTCGACGCGGATGTATGCGCACTCAATGCAGCAGTAGTAAGGGCGCGGAGGTTTTTAGCCTGCGGAGAAGGTGGTGCGGCCGTCGAGAGGAGCGGTTTCAACGCTGTGTCCGCCAGATGTAGAGAGAGCGGTGGGGGCGCGGGGTGAGGAGGTGATGTCATGACTGGGAGTATGCTGCAGTGCGTGCGAACTGGGAGATGGGAATCGCTGGTGTTTATGCTATTTCATGATGAGCTCCGGCCGGGACGAGGAAGGTGTCCTTTTTGCTCGCGGTTGCGTGCGTGGGTGGTGTATTTTCGGGTGGTGTTTGGTGGTGGTGCAATTGGGAAGGAAGGCGGGGTTGAGCAGTTCAGTTGGGGTCGTTGCTGGGGTGGCTGGTCGCTCGAGTCCCGCGGCCAGTGGCTGGCAGGGGTGCGGGAGCTTGGGCGGGCGCGTGCGGGAGGTGTGACGACTAGCGCCGCGGGTGTCGAGGTGTCCTGATTGGAACTCGAGACGTCAACGAACTGCGATTGTCCACGACAAGGCATTTATTTAGACAAATTGACATATCATGGCTGATGCAGAGGCTAAAGCTAAGGCGGAGAAGCTGGCGGCTGCAAGGAAGAGGGTAGGTGCTCAACGGGCGCGTATAGTGCGCGGCTCCTAGGATGAGACATGCTAATACGAGGTGGTGAATAGGTCGAACAACTGAAGCAGAAGAAGGGAAAGAAGGAGGGAGCATCATCGAAGAAGCAAGAAGCAGCAGCAGCAGCAGCAGATGAATCAAAGGACAAAGTCGAAGCTACGCCTGCAGAAACCCTAGATGTAGAAGCCACGAAAGCATCAGAGGAGGACAAGAGCGCATCCCCAGAAGAGGACGCATCCAAGGCTATTGACGATACAAGCTCACCTCCTCCTGCTGGCGGCCACAGGGCCAGGCAGCCTTCTCTGTCAGTTCAGTCGAAAATGAGATCCTCATCGTTCCGACAAGGTTCGGGACCAGGACCATTGTCTCCACCGATACTCAGCCCAGAGGGGGGTGATACGGCACCAGAAATCCACCGCAGACAACAGGCCAAGATCGAGGAGCTAGAGAGAGAAAACAAGAGGCTTGCAAAGGAGACTTCAGAGAGCGAGCGCCGATGGAAGAAGGCCGAGGAGGATCTCGAAGAGCTCCGCGAGGCTGATACAGAGAGCAAGACAGAGGGAGCTACTACACCATCAAGCGATGAAGCACAAAAGCTGGTTCGTATTCTAATCCGCACCTACAAATTGGTAAACTAACAACTACAGAAATCGCAAGTCGCCTCTCTCGAGCGCCAAAACGCCCACCTCCAAGCTCAAGTCTCACGCCCCAACCGCCACGGCTCCTCCCCCTCAGTCTCACACACCTCTCCGCCGTCCGACCTAGCTGCCGAGCTCGCCTCAAAATCAACAACCATAGAGACAATGGAGCTCGAGATCTCGAACCTCCGCGCACAGCTTGCCCGCACAGCCACCGGTTCTACGGCAGAGAAGGAGCAGATCGCTGCGCTTGAAGACAAAGTCTCGCGCACCCAAAAGTCCCTCGATACAGCACAGCACGAACTAGGAGACCTTAAGAAGAACCTCGAGCGCACCACCGAGCGTGCCGTGCGCGAAGGCTCCTCTCGCACATCCGCTGAAACGAAGCTCCGCACCCTCGAGCGCGAAGCTGAGGACGCAAAGACCAAAGCCACAGACTTAGAGAAGAAGGTTGAGGCGCTAGAGAAGAAAATCACTGCCCTGACGACCCTGCACAAGGAACATGACGCTCGCAGCCAGATACTCAAGCGCGAGCGCGAAAAGGCAGACAAGGAGGCCGCCGATCTACGCACAAAACTTGCGGCTGCTGAGGCGGCGAACCGCGGCGACGACGATGGGGTCGATGACATTGAGATCGATATGCGCCGACGCCTCGAGCGTCACATCCGCGAGTTGGAGGCTGAGGTGGCGGAACTGAGGCGCGGGCTGTGGCGCGAGGGCAGGAAGGAGCTTGAGGCTGGAAGCCCAGGCGCCCAGTTCTCGGATATCGATTTAAGTGGCGGTGAGAGGACTAGGGGAAGTGGTGGGATCGGTGAGATGCTCAATTATGGGATCAATGCCCTGACGGGCGCGGCACAAACCGGTGCGCATGGCGGGCATGACGATGGGTTGTTGGATGATGATGGAGATGACTTTGACGAAGAGGCGTGGCGGAAAGCGCAGGAGGAGGAGGGGAAGAGGAGGATTGAAAGGATTCGGGAAGTTAAGAGGGGGTTGGATAAGTGGAAGGGGTGGAGGGTCGATTTGGTCGAGGTGAGGAGGGTTGGAGGGGAGAGGATGGGCGAGGTGTTTGAGGTTTGATGTGGAATGGGTTGGCTTTATTGAATCGTGAACTGGTGCTATGGAGCCTTGCGGGGCGGAATTGGCAGGGAAGGCGGTGTTGGAAGTGCGATTACCTGTTTTTCCTTACGGCTAAATCTAGATGTGTATCAATGGAATAAAAGGGATATATATCACATCTTCCTCTGGCTATGGTATCCGGTGATAGCTTCCGAGCTTCAAGGGCAAACACGGAAGGAGCGATTACCAAGCAAAGCTTCAGTCGCACCTTCCTCGGGGTCTTTTGAGTTCTTGATATTGAAAAAACGATTACCTAGGAATGCCTCAGTCGTAGCTTCCTCGAAGATTTCAGATTCTTGTGAATGTGTATCATTCTGTCCATCTACTAGCTATCATACATCTCACATCTGCGTTGCATCCTCCTCATACAATTTCACTCCCTCTCCAAACTCAAGGGGTATCCTCCAAGCTGTCCCTTCACGCCTCCAATTAAATTCCATCCCACCACCATCAACATACTCCGTGCGCCATTCCACCACCATAGTATAGTAATCCTCCGTATAGCAAACTCCGCATATGCACCCAAGCCCCCAAGCCCCCAGACTCAAAAATACAAGCTCGTCCCATTTGGTTCCATCCAGGACACAACAGATTGAAGGGAGACTGATTACGCTCGCGAAAAGCAAAACCGAGATAAAGAAAGAGCGGAACAACCCCATTGACGCGACCGTGGTATAAGAGGTCTCCAGCGTCAAATAGCAAAAGAAACCGATCGAGACAAAGAGGCCCATCAGGATCACATCATTGACGCGGCTGGCATCCTCGTAGCCTGTTGCGCTTGCTGCTGAGCATGTGCTTCCATCTGCTGTTGTGCCATCGCTCCAGCTTGTTCTTGGAGGGCACGAATCTGGCGCATCATCTCTTCGCTCTGACGCTTCATTTCCTCGCTCTGGCGCTTCAGATCCTCGTTCTCGGTCTTAATCCGCTTGAGCTCCTCGCGGACCTCCTCGTCACCTTCACGCTTGCGCTTCCCACCCTCTCCTTCCGACTCTTCCGTGCCAATAGCCTCGGCGCCATCCGTGCCAGTGTGTACGCGGCGCAGATGCTCGTTCAGGTTCTCCTGGCGCGAGAAGCCCTTTCCGTGGTGGCGCTTGCAGTTCATGTGAGGGCAGTTAAGCTGCTTTCGAGGGCCGCCATGCTTGTGGTGGACTTCGCGTTCGTGGCGCAGGAGGCCGCCAGAGTATGTGAAGCCTGGGAGTTTCGCGCAGCCGGGGACGGGGCATTTGTAGGGACGGTCGTGCTTATCCATGTGTTTTCTATATAAAAAAAGTGATCAGTATTGGGTGCGCAACAAGGAGCTTGAAGGGGTTAAAACTTACGACCACTCGCACTTCCTCCCAAAATCCTTGACCGCCTCGTCACATCCGGGCCAGTTGCACACATAACGTCCATTATCATCCTTCATCACCGGACGATCCGGCTTCGGTACCGCCTTGGATCGGCCGGCCTCCTCTGTTGGCGTCTCGTTCTTGGGATCCAACGCGGCTTGTAGCTCGCTGGCCATAGTCGCGTGAAGCTGGTACTCCGCGTTCGGGGGTGGTGTCGCATATCTCGGGGGCCCATCGGCGAGGTGTTCATGTTCGTGTTCATCGTGCGTGTAGTCGCGCTCGTTGGCAAGCTGATGAAAGGCGCGCTGCTCAGGGAGCGCGTACGGGTGCGTTTCCAGCATCTCGCCGAGCGGAGGGTAGCTAAACTGCTGCTCAGGCATGGCTGTGATTGCGGAAGGCATTTGGATAGTTTGTATCTTGTTGTTGCCTCGAGAGTGTGGCGGATTCGCGGCACGATTCGTAATCTTTTGGACTTGGCTTCACGATGGAGGCGGCGGCCTAACAACAATCGTGCGTGCCTTAGGCTCGCTTACGTTGGGATTTTGCGGCTTGGTGGATTGCGCGGCCGCAGCACGTGACTCCAGGGTCTTTGCGGGTAACCTGATTCGGTTGACGGACGAAAGAGTTGTGGAAGAACGACAACAGAATATGCGAAGTCGCCACTGAATAAAGCGCTGTGGCTGCGGTCGGTATCTTCGGCGGTCTGTTTGTCTTCGTTGGAGCTGTTGTGTTCGCAGCTGGCTGTGAACAATTACGCTGTTGGCTGCTGCGGCGGTTGTAGGAATACCACTGATGGCTATCAGTGAAGTGAATAGCAGACGGCGGGCTTCAAGTAGCTCCTGGACAGATCCAGGCCGGCTGCAGTATGAGTGGGATTCATGAGCTGGCGCAGCAGCGATGCTCTGTGCCTGGGGTGTTAGTCACAGACTATATTTATACCTGCCGCCCGCATTTGACAAGGACGAAAGAAGATATCGCGCCGAGGGCCACTGTAGGCACGCCGGCATGACAATATCGGTAAGGACGACAACTGTATGGAAGAGACTCACGATAGATACTTACGAAGCCCTTGATCGAGCTGTACGCCTGTCGCAATGACAGAGCTCAAGTGCCATTTCTAGGCATCTTCGCTCGAGCAGCGATCAGTTCAACCAGAGCGACCTGCGAGAATCGCACTGCTGCTGTCCCGTGATGCTTTGATCAAGGGTGCTGTTTTCCAATGGTTGCTGTTCAGGCTCCAGTTGATCCATGGCAGGTGCCTAGAGTGGACTCATCGGCGCATACTTGCGACGTGCCAATACATTGGAATTGCACATGGTGTTGGCGACGGCGGGGGCCTCTGCTGCCTACATTGTCATCCATGGCTTCACAAAGAACAGTAAAGCAACGATGCAAAAAGGAACAGGCGTTTCTGAGTGTTTGGTCATAAAGATGTTCCTGTTGGGCAGGATTCTTCAGCAACGAGGTCTACAGTTGACGTTGGAATTAATTCAATGCCTGATCGCAGCCTCAGGTGGATGTGATGGTCTGCATGAAGTGAATCCTCACTACTCAGGCACTCACCAGCGACCATCAACATGACTTGGCTCGCGGCCTCATCTTTTTGCCCTCCTTCTCTAGAACTTGGAATGAGACTCTAATGTCCAAAGATCTGTGATATCAGAGGCCATGCGACAACAGCCATATTAGCATTTGCCTATGAGACAATGGCGGGGTGGTTGTACGCATGCCCATTGTCACGACAATTGAGGACAGGGTATACAGATGCTGCATCGGCACTGTTTTTGCTGTCTTATCTGCTCTAGACTTATCTGTTACAAAGTAGCATTTTGGCGGATCTTTACAGCTGGAACAGTATATCTCTACCTTTCTCTGGCTTCCCTTGAAATGAGACCCTTCAATGATGGAGATGTACCATGGCAAATCTCGTGACCACCAAGGCGGGACGTGAAATCGAATCTTATCGCGATAAGAATTTATTCTCAGCGGGGAAAAGAAACGCGGCTGCGATATTTGCAAGTGGCCGTATCACCACATCTATTTCTGCCAAATTAACAGCCCCATACAAACTTGCTAGGCAAGTTGGTTACGAGGACTTTACCGGAATTTACAACGCCGGTTTCTGTGGGATACGTGACAACTCACGCCACTCCTCCGCTCCGACTCCATCCGTCACCTCAGCTGCCTCGTTCCAACCAACAGCGCACATCACACCAAGACCTTTCTTCGCCATGGTCCAAAACAAGGTCAAGGACACTCGCCGTCCCGGCATGCCCGGCTGGTTTGGCCCAGGTTACACACCGAAAGCAGCTCGTCGGCCCGCGAATCCCCCAAAACAACCTGCTCTTCCACCCCACCATTCTCCCATCCGCCTCGAACTACAGCAGCTCCTCCTCAACATCTTCCGCGATACCTACTCCCAGCTTCTTATCTCGGATGAACTCAGCCCGACCCTGCAAGAGATCAAGGCCGCCTTATTTGAGCGAGACTTTGCGCGAGCGTTTGGTACTCAGAAGTACCTTGAAGCATATGCAGCGAGATGGAGCCCGAGTCGAGCGTTGTGCTATGCGTCTGTTATCATAGAACTGCGTGAGCATCTCGACAACTTCGACATGTTTGCGCGTGGAACGAAGCGCAAGGCAGGCGACCAATATGGGAAAGACAAGGAGTCCGTGGCACCAGCTACGAGAATAGTTTGCCTTGGAGGCGGCGCAGCAGAAGTCGTTGGCATCGGGGGAGCACTGCGCTATCTCCTAAATGGCTCCAGGCCTTCGCCCACCGATTCATCTGCGTCACCAGCTGAACAAGAATCTATCCCAGACACCACTACCGACGAAGAGGCCGCCACCCCCCTCCTCTGCAACCTCCATCTCGTCGACACCGCCGACTGGGCGCCGACAGCAGCCTCCCTAACCACCGCTCTCGCCTCTCCACCTACCCTCTCTCCTCACGCCTCCGCACGCGCACGTGCAGCGGCTAAAGCTCTCCTCCCCACCACTACCCTCTCCACAACCTTCCACCAGCTCGACGCCATCTCCCTAACCCCTACCCAGCTCGCCAACCTCTCGTCCCCTGAACCATGCATCATCACTCTTTTCTTCACGCTGAATGAGCTCTTCACCGCATCTACTGCGCGCACCACTGCGATGTTACTCTCGCTTTCAGCTGTTGCACCTGGATCCGTGATCATCGTCATTGACTCCCCTGGCTCTTACTCTGAGGCAGCAGTAGGTGTGGAGGGGGCGGAGAAGAGAAAGTATCCGATGGCGTGGTTGTTAGACCACGCCCTACTTTCGCAGAAGATCGTTGGGGAAGAGGGTGGTGAGGGGAAGTCACAGTGGGACAAGATACTGGGTGAGGAGGCAAGGTGGTTTAGGCTGAGCGAGAAACTGAAGTATCCTATTCAGTTGGAGGACATGAGGTTCCAGGTGCATGTATATAGGAGGCTATAGATGAAGGGATATATATTGCATATATACAGGCCCAGATATAGCGTTATATAGCTTCGAGGAAATGTCAGGCAGGTAGCAGTAAGCAGCCAGGAAGAAACTCCGAATGGCTCCATCCCGGACATGGACGTTTAAACTGGAGGTCGAGGTTCCTGGAGCTCCCGATTCCACGAAGACAAGCTATGTCGATTATAAAATGACATTATGATCCAGCTCCCAAATTATACAGGAATCTTTTCTGGCTCTATATTACGCACCGGACAGCATTCGTGCAACTTTTCTCCAGATTAGGCCCAAACCAACCTCTTAACTCTCCATCCAATTAAGTCCAGTAACCCAGTAGCTCTCTTTGCCTCTCCAATACCCACTATATCGCCCTTCTCCACCCGTCCTTCGATACCAACAACCCGTCCAATCTCCTCTGCCACACTACGGATCAACTCTTCCTCACTCACAGGCGCCGCTGACGCCCCTCCATCGCCAACAGCGGCCGTCCGCGCCTGAAGAGCTTTAAGTGCAATGATCCGCTCCTCGCCTGATTTTCTCCCCCTCTCTCCTGCAGCATGCTCCTTATCCAAAACTTCACCTGCAGCAACGCCATCCAACACTTCCCTCGAGGCCACAGTGGACAGCGACCGCGTATTCACGCGCGTGATATCATGAGCCCCCGCGCGATACTTCACTACCATCCCCACATTCTTCTTCTCGTCGCACTGCGCCCTCGTCAGAGTTGCAGTTACGTATGGGCCCCACTTCACGCCCGTCACATGTCTCAAGTCAACTCGCTCGAAGCTCTCGACCTTCTCCATATTCCAGTCGAAGCGACACGCGTACAGTGCCGCATCCGTGAGAAGGAGTACGCTTTCCTCCATATGCCCCTTGACTGTGTTCGCTTCGTGTGGTGTGAGGAAGGCCCAACCGCCGAGGAGCTCCTCCGAGGTGTCCGCGACGACAAGTTTATGGGATATCTCAATACCGCGCTGGCGGGTGCGAGAGAGCGAGACGGATGGATCAGCGGTCATAAGGTTTGTACTGAAGTCTTCGAAGATTAGGGCGGATACGCTGCCGACGAGGAAGTCAATGGTGGCCTGGGAGAAGTAATCGTTTACGATCCTAGGTGTGTTAGTATGGTGTCATGGAGCTTGGGGATGAAGGTGGAGAATGCATACCCGCTGTAAAACCGTGAGATGGAGAGGCCCATATCAGTCAGAGCCCCTCTGTAGTCCCTCTTCCTGGTCCGCGTGTAATCTCCCTTCATCGCAGCGGTGCTTGCATATTGCTTACTCACAGCATCGCCATTGTCTGCCCACAGGACATTGAACCACTGTGTCGTCTGGTCCAGTTGAGCGCTCATATCGAAGCCTTCGGCTTTAAGTTGCTGCTCCAGAACCTGTCTCGCAACGGCGCTTTGCACTATATTCGTACGGTCAAGGCAATCCATACAATTTGTTCTCAAGACGCCGCTCTGCTTTGTCCGCGTGCTTTCACCCCGAGATACGGAATATCCGAATGTTTCCAACGAAGGAGAAAGCGAATCGAGAAGGAGAGAGACATTCTCAAACTTCATGCCCCGGCACACAGAGTGAAAATCGAACCACTCAAACAGAGGCTTCTGGCCATTTATTCCGCCTTCTTCATTGAGTCGTTTCCAGTATTTCTCATACGCATCCCCAACAATAGCTTCATTATCATGCTTCTCTACCAAGTTCGTGATTCCCACGCCGCCGTATCTCTCTGTCAAAATCTCAAAATGTTTCTTGAAAGCCTCATAATTGGTGGCCTCAGAGTTCTGCATCTGTGGCACAGGTTTGAAGGAGTATGGCGACTGGGAAAAGAAGACAGGGATACTGCCTCGAATTTGCACAAACGAATATATGGGTGATGTATTCCATGTTGGCGCCGAAAGGATCTGTTCGGTTTCGACACTGTTGGCGCAGTGGCCGTCCTCGTCGATTCCACGGCGGAGATAGCGCAACCCTGCGCGTTTAACGGACCGTCTTGATATAAGCGTCAGGAGATACGTGCTTGTTGGTTCAAAGGCTAAAGCTCGGGGATCATGACCCGATGCTGGGGACAATTCCGGTGGATTTTTGTCGCCAGGCACATCACAGTCGCTTTCCACATATCTTGGTGTGGTTGGACGGTCTGATGCTTGCCGGGCAGTTCTTTCTTCATTTGGATGCATATCCCTCAACTCCAAAATTTCTCCACCTGAGTCTGGCCGTTTTGCAACGGGATATCTCTCAATCGAAAATGATCGCTGTCCCACAAATCCCTGTAAGAGCGGTAGGACGAGGGTATATTGTCCTGCGTCGATGAATGGCTGTATGACGTTACGATTCCAGAAGAACAATGGGTCAACCTCCTCATGAAGGGGTAGATCTGACCCATTATCTGGCTTTGAATTGCTTACGCTCCTTGTAATATCGTAATCGTAAGCAAAGTAAAAGCTCCTCGACGACCCAAACAGCAGACTTGTTGTTCGCAGTAACTTTGGTAACAGAGCCGCCACATGCTCATCCGTAAGTCCGCTTTCTTCGCCATCATCCGTTGCTTTTGCCTCTCCTGTATTATCTTCTGCGGATATTATGGAAGGCGTCGACGTGGTAGATTTCTGCGCTTCAGACTCCGCATCCACGCCAGCACTACTCAATCCAACCCCTGCCATTTTCCGGTCTGGTGCCCATCCGTTCCTGTTGAACCAATTCCGCGCAAACCGGCCATAGCCGCCTTTCTTCGCAAACACATCATTCACCACGCTTGTAGCGCGTTTATGTAGCCGCTGTTCCGGTGGGGGAGTTATGGTAGAGATGTCCTCGTCTTCGACGTCGTCGTTGTGGAGACCCGAAAGAACCGCTTCGTCATCGCTGTTGTCGCTTTCGTCTTCTTGCTCAGACGTCGCATTCCTTGACAACGAAGCGTGTGTGCTAGACACGGACGCCTCAGCATCTTTCTGTGACGCAAGAGGTGTGAGCGCAACATCTGTTACGACGTAGATAGGGTGGTTGTGTATTTGCGCGACCTGTTCGCGACGGGTTATAGAGATGAGGTAGGATGTCTGGGCGACCGTAAGGAGACCTGGCGAGAATACGTTAACATATATTTCTTATCTACTCTCATTGGGACCAGATATATACCGACTATGCCAAAGGCCTCGAAACTTTTCCCGTCGCCATTGCCATCGTTGTTGGCGCTGGTCAAAACAGGTCCCAACGCGGAATTCTTGTATGAGATTCGAACTGGTTGTGTTTGCCTCTGGCCCTTGGAAGCTAAGGGTTGTAGTACCAGTCCATCTTTCCTAGCTGTGATGTTAACCTTGCGCGCAATGCTGGGCATGGTCGTCTATATTTCTAGCTGCCCCTCGTCCAGGCGGGGTACATGCGCAATCGCTCGGTATCCACGGCGATAAAGAGGGTTGAGATCCACAGCATATAACAAAAGTCTACCCCCAAGCATAGCAACGCGCCACGGTGAGCAGATTTCAGGTGTGGGCAAATAATTGTTTCACTTTCACGGCGCGGTGGAGGATATCACCAAGGTATCGGAACCAGTTTATGTCTGGTCTGGCGCTTATCAAGTTCCTTGGATGGCCGGTGATCCCCATCCACGTGCGATAAAGTCTGGGGGACAGGCCCCCATGACTTGGACGACCATCCCACGGGGTCATTCGACATGTATAATCATAATTGAGCCCTGTAACGCCAAATACTGCTATAAAAAAGGCCATGGATAAATGAAGATAATAGACGATATGGGATACTCAAATATGGTCATATTCCACCCGCCCTATACCGGAATCTTCTCACCTGTCGTGGCCTGTTCTCCAACTCGAGTAAACACCGCCAACAGCCTCAGCGACCCTCCCAGCTCATCGCCATCAGATGAAAGTGGAAAGTCGCAGCGTTCATACCTCGCCCACATCCGCCTCGTTCTTGGAGACTCTGCGTCGGCATATGGTCTCCTAAATAGGACACACGTCAGCTGGAGACATAGTAGCTGAAATGGGATCAAATACCCGCGGCCGTTCCAGACTCTGTCGGAATCATTACCACAGCTAATCATAGCGAGTGGAAGCGCAAAATCTGCAATAATCTGCTTGACTGGTGCCCTGGGAAAAGGTGAGAAGACCACACACTCGTCGTCTACTTCGGCAAAACCTCCAGCCCCATATTCCCCAACAACTTCAAACCCAATCTCTTTTACTATATCCCTTGTCTCGTCACAGTAACCTGGGTCTTGGGTGAGTAGCCTCACCCCTCCATCACCTGGTTTCGAGCAGGAACGGATGATATTCGCCATCGTCAATGCAATCGCATGATGTAGCAAAGCCCCATTTATCACACTTGATTCTGGCTCTTTCTCATCTTTTAGTAGAGCATCGTTTTGTATCTTCCACTGGTATGTCGGCTTGGAGTTTAAGTTGCCTAATGCAAAGCATACAACCTTTGTTACCCTCTTTGTATTTCCATTCCCCCCTAGGGCCGCACGGAATTGCGCTGTAAAGGCCTCGCAAGCTTTACTTGCCTCCCATTGTTGCTGCTTGGTCTTAAACAGCGACCGCGCATTCTCAACCGGCCCCTCAAAGCTGCGTGATGTCTGATTGTCCCAGTCTACGAAATACGTGCAGTGGCATATCTCGGGTGGGCCTTGGGGTGTAGTTCGAACATGGTGCCAATACTCCTGGAACTCGACATACGGCCTCCTATAAATAATAAGCATAAGGTTCATTTTACTCCATCGATGAGAATGAGAAACGGATCCTACCAGATTGGCTTTAGCACCCCGAACATCGGATTCTTGATGTGGACAACACTTCCATCAAGGCGACGGACGGTGAACTTTTCCATAGTAAACGATTTTCCGAGTTGCTGCTCAATATCTATTAAGTCTTCTTTTCTCCAGAGCTTGACTCCTGACTCATAGAAGTCTGCTGCGCGCTGGGAACTGAGTCTCCAAGGCGTGCACCCATACTCAAGCAACGGTATTAAGGCCTGGCCATGTTCATCTTTGGCGGGCGCTGTCATCATGTAGAGGTTGAGTAGCTTCAAAATGAAATATAAGGAGTTTATGTACTTGAATAAATATAAATTTACGAGTAGATGCACAGCATTTATATAATGGCGTTGATTGGCCCTTTCAAAGACACTTATTGGAAATGGCGGTAGCCACGTTGCCATGTTATAATTGCTCAACTCCAACTACATCAACTCCGAGATTTTTTGTCTCTCACGCAGTATGGTAAGTTATGTGCTGTAGGTAGCTATCCTTTATGTACAGGTATAATGAGATTGAAAGGGTATGTACTAAATTAGGCGCCTATTTATTCCTCAAGAATTGTATTTATTCGAACATTATATTTAAATACCACAACTATGGTATTAAATGCCGCTTGTATTCAGCATATGTACTTCCTATTTGCGTCTCGGCCATCGGAGTATCTACAGGTCGAAGCGCTACCCCTCGACGCAGACCCCTATATTAATTAAGTACATCCACATACAACCAACTCCAGACCATTATTATCCGAGGAGCAAGTATGACGCCGCATACATGGCTGCAATGTTACCTTCCCCAACCTTTCCTGGTTGTTATGTGCTGCTATAGAAGCATGGCAGCCTTTTCACCGTGCCCCCTAAACACCAGTTGCGCAAACACAACTTGACCAGCCCTCCGTAACCGGTAACCCAAATGTTTTCTGCGCCGTGGACGAATGACAAATGAAAACCGTCGCTGTGCGCGCTAATATGTATAAATGAGAGATCCTAAGGGATTCGTATTGAAGATTAAAAGATTCGAGCAGGCTTCCCTACTGCCCGTTCGTAATGGGTTCCATGGGTCGACGAGGTGAGAGGTGCCGGCCGGCACGAGACTCCCGCGACACGGGCCGGCTATCAGAAGACTTGCTGTATAGTTTTGAATTTGAAAGGTGATTTGTGCCTGTGGGGGCAGTACCCGACAAAGTTAAGTCAGGATTTTCATTGGTGCCATTAGCAGCACCGCTAGTAGTCGGACCTTCGGTAGTCGGACTGCCCTGTGGCGACAGTCCCGGTTCCGGCTCTTCAAGGATGGTTCCGAACTTTTTGAGGACTTGTTTAAGTGCAGGGCGTCGAATGGGCTTGCTGAGGAACATATCCATCCCAGAGTCCATGCATTCCTGGACGTTGCTCTCCTCAGAAAATGCCGTCAATGCGACAATCGGTGCAGAATAGCCCATTTGACGTATCAGTCTAGTACTCTGCAAGCCATCGAGGTTCGGCATCTAGGATTGTTAGCATGAAGCATTCAATGGAGTCTGGAATCGTACCTGAATATCCATAAAGATAAGGTTGAACTGAAGCCCTTCCTCCATGCTGGCTTTCACCTTCTCATATGCTTCCTGGCCATCCTTTGCCACGGTCACATCATAGATGTCCTCAAGTTTTAACATGCTATATATTGTTAGTTGAGGTATTTCGAGGTGGACCAGCTGCGTATACATACCGAAGGACGACTTCCTGGTTTACCAGATTATCTTCTGCAACTAAGACACGGATCTTGCCCGATCCAGGCTTGGTCGCAACGCGGTTTAGGATGGCGAGCTGGTCATCTGTGGCACCGTCCCCAGAAGCTGCTGACGCAAAGAACGGCTGACTAAGTCCAACCAGTCTAGGCTGAATATCTTTTTCAACGGCGGTAGCTTGACTGCCAGTGTTGTTTGTGACACTCTGTGCCTGCATCTCAAGTGATAGCCTTGCCATTCTGGAATCCTCCCGCGAAGTTACACTTGGTGTCCGAGACCCCCCAGCGTTTGAACTGGTCGTGCTGGACGTCCGCTCCCCAACAAACTTTAGAGGAATCCTCATATTGAATGTAGTTCCCTGACCCTCTCCCGTGTTTTCCAAGGTGATGGTGCCGCCCATCAACCCAGCGAGTTGATGGCAAATACTGAGCCCCAACCCAGTGCCGCCATATTTTCTGCTGAGACCCAAGTCACCTTGAACGAATGGTTCAAAGACGCGGTCTTGGATACTACTAGGAATGCCTGGGCCTGTATCCTCAACTTCAAACTCGAATATGAGCATTTTTGTGTTTGCTGGTGGGGGCGTGGGAGACCGTTCGCGAACTTGAGCATGGCTTAACGCCGCCTTTGGATCCATAGGGTTGATGAGGAGAGCGGTGCCAATGGGTTTGCTCGGACTAGACGGTAGTCTCGATGTTGTGGACGCGTTTGATCCGGAACCTGAACCGACTCGGTGCCGATGTCTTGATGAGCGTTGTACCGATCCTTGCTTCGAGGCCAGTGAGCCTTTTCTGCTCACATTGGCTTCTGCGTCCTTCTCGCCTATGCATTTGATCCTTACTATGACCTTGCCACCAGCCGGAGTGAACTTCAAACTGTTGCTAACCAGGTTGATGAGTACTTGTAGTATGCGGTGCTGATCTCCCCATAACCTCATGTCCTTCAATCTACCAGTCCCATTTGGTCCCACGGCAGGCTGAACTTTATTTGGTCTTGTCAGGGCCGTTTTAGAACCGATATCGGCGTGTTCGGCACCAATGAAGTGGACAGCGAACTTGATATTTGCCTCCTTGACTTGCTTGTCGAAAATGGTCACAACCTGAGATTTGATATCGGAAAGAACGAACTCTTTCTCTTCGATAGTGATTGACTGGCCAATTTGGTTTTTGCTGAATGTTAATAGGTCGTTGAGCAGATGCAGTAAAAGATCCCCTGACTTGTACACAACCTGGAGAGATCGCTTGATGCTAGGCAGGTCGTCTTCTCCCATACAGACGGCGCACATGCCCAAAATTCCATTCAGTGGCGTCTTCAACTCATGTGATATGTTCGCAATGAAAAGAGTTTTGCTTTCATTCGCCGCCTCAGCTGCCTTTTTGCTTATCTCCAACTCTCGAGTTCGCTCCGCCACTCTTTCCTCAAGCTTCGTGTACTGTGTCATGAGTTCGTCGGACATCTCGTTAAAAGTGCGGGTGAGCTCCGTCAACTCATCAGTAATGAGGTGTCTGGGATCAAGCACCTTTCCAGGGACCTTGAACTCTCGACGACGTTCTTCTTCGGTCTTCTCTTCCTTGGTTTTTCGGTGTTTGCCTTGCACAAGGCGTCTCATGCGTACTAAAAGGCCTTTGCCACGTTTCGATGTCTTACTCGACGATTGCGTGTTTGCCGTCTCTTCATCGCCCAGCTGATCTTCGCCATCGATGGATATCTCTGACCCGATGCTATTCCGTGGTGTATACCCAGGAGGCGCCACCGACTTCTCAGTGGCCTCTTTCAGTCTCGTAATCGGTAGGACGCTATAATGAGCTGTTGGAACGACAACAACTAAAATGAGGCCAATAGTTCCAAAGATACAACCAAGGAGTATATTGCGCAATTTCTCGACTGGAGCAAATGCCTCCTCCTTGGTCTCCTCCACAATCAAAACCCAGTCCACCATGTTGCTCTTAGGACGCGCATATCCAACAGCAACCTCGACCCCTTGCTCGTTTATGGTCTTCAAGTTGCTGCCAGCGTTGTTGATTTGAGAGTTGTTTCTGCTAAACACTTCAAGCGCTACTGGGTACGTGGTCAAATTGAACTGTGTGCTGTAATTCGTATAGGAGCTGTGCATAGTATGCCGATCGGTCTGGTTCTCGATTGGTACAGGCGGGAATATAAACTGCATCGGCTGTTCGCCGATAGTGGTCCTATCTGGCGTGTGGCCTTCGTTGACCGGTCGCTTCGATTGAGGAAACTTGTTTATTTCGCTTGCTGGACCCAAAAGTAGAACCATCCCGGTGTGATCTAAGCCCTCCCTCGAATCCTGAACACTGAATAGTCGAGTGGACTCGGCCACTACAGTCATGTAGCCAAGAATTTCTGTTTTCGAGGTGTTGTTGAAAATAGGCAACGTCATAGACACCAAGGAAAATGTTTCATTGACTTGGAAAGGGCCGAGTAGCATAGCAGTCGTAGAGTTCAGGTTGTATTTCTGAAACGCTTTGGCCGTGACGGATACCTTGCCATCTGTAGACGAGGTAGAGTATGTGACAGATGGATACAATGACGGCGGAAACCCAGGGGCTCCATCCGGTGTTGTGTCGCCAAGTTTGATGTGCTGCGGTACTTGTTAGCTATTTATAAAGCCGACTGGAGGCAAGAAATTCTCACCGTGCCATTTGGATATTTCATTGGAAGTTCAAGATCCACGGCGCCAACGGATGTGACGTTTAGCAACCCATGGGGTTCTCCAGTCCCATCTTTTGAGTATATCCTCACTTGGAGTAGCTGCGAGTAGCCGGTACTAGCAACAGCTGCCTGGATGTCGTCCACTGCTGGCTTCCAGTTGGACGCACTGTTATCGTTATGGTAGAACCTTTTTAGTGAATTTTGTATCTCTATCCGAGTCACTATAGTTCTGCACGTCGACTCGACGAGTTGTAGGTTGGCAGCGACTTGCGCTGCCTTGAGAGATGCAGTCAATGACAAGCTCTGTGATCTGAGACGTATCAGTAATACTCGTAACCAGCAACGGATTCGATTGGCTTACTTGATACTGATAACGAAGTTGTAGTTATTTATCCACTATCCACACTGTCAGAACAAGCGGCTGCTGGCGGCGCGATCTACGCAGAACTCACTGTTGAAATGGACACAGCTGCTAGTGCCAAAAAAGCCGTCAGCAGGACCAGCAGCGCAAGCTGCAGGCGAATTGGTATGCGCATGGCTTGCTACTCGTAATCCCTTTGTTGTGCCCGCGGACTTCGAAGTTTGTGGGCCTTCACCCTCCTCCCCTCCCCTTCCCACTCCGAGCAGCCGCAATTCGAGGTAAGAACTGGGCCAGTATGAAGTGATTGCTGCAGCGGCCGGTATTATTTGTACTATAAGATCATGTCGCTGATTTTCCCCAGCAGCGACGGCGATGGCTGCGTCGGGCTGTGTGTTTTTGGCGAATCGCGGAGGGCTTCGAAGCGCGTCGGTGGACAATATGGGGGGGCTCAGTTGATGAATATGTCTTTGCGGAGTCGGAGTCGTAAGGGAGTGGACGAGCGAGGGTCCGAATTTACCTGGCGCATTGGAGATGGAGTTTTGAGGTCGACGGAGACAAGGGCAGGGATACGAGGCTCAACGCTGTGCTGAGGCTGGACCTGGACCCTTTTACGGGACGGAGAAAGCCGAGCGGGAGGGGAATTTAGATAGTTCAGGGTCTAGCGTCGTCTGAACAGTCGTCTGAAGTGGATTGTGCACGTGACGTGTTTATTGGGTAGTCACGTGCATATGCTCCTCCAAACGATTCTAGTGAACGACAGTTGGGGCTTTTCTGTGGCTGTCGACCAACGACGGAAAGCAAGAAGCCGTAATGTGCATAATGTACATAATTCATAAAATCTTGCTTTTGTGAAAGCTGGACATCACGAAACCCCCACTCTGACGCCAGGCATCAACATTCGGGCAGCTAGCTCCGGAAAAACTAGCCAAAAAGCAGCAATGGTTTATAATGCACACTAAGCCACTCCCCTCCAACAATTCCAGCTTCTTTGATGGTCTAACGGTCATGATTTCCGCTTGTCATGTGACAAAGCGCGGGAGACCGGGGTTCGACTCCCCGTCAGAGAGTAACTTGTCTCTCTGAGCTCATGCTCAGATATATTTTTTGGCATTTCTTTTCTTTTTTTTTTTTTTTTTTTTTTTTTTTTTT